>BMAT01012433.1:362610-372948 GCA_019649035.1 Elysia marginata
ATGGCTCAAAGTGTAACATACGGCAATGTTTTAGCAAGAAGAAACCTGTGTTGTTGTGTACTATTATAACGCATTTTCCAAACAAATAAAGCGATGCTCGCTTTTTACAAAGCTAACAATGTCAAACCATTATACAAGAGACGATACCTAATAAGCGCCATGCCTTTCTGGCGTGGAATCGAGCGCTATTGACACCTCCGGGTGTAAAGAAGGATGATGAAAGAATGCTTCTGCAAGATGGGATCTCCCAAATGTAATTATTATGCTAGCGGAACATGGACCATTATAACCTAGGGCAATGGAACTCGTTGACCTGCCTACTGAAGTGATGTCTTTTTCATCTCTGTGATGTACACGAAACAAAGCAATTTGCATTAATAGTTTTTTAGTTGTGTTCTGTTAGTGTTGTTGCGACATCTACTTGGGACTTGAAATTTCCCATATTATTTTACGATGATTCAGTTCTTTCTCGACACAATAATAATTAAAATTACGCGATATAGTTGTTAATTTGTGTAACTTGGTCTAGAATCTGTATCATCGTTCTCCTGAACTTTCTGCATATTCTTCATTTGAAAGATAGGTATTGATTTTTTTATCACTTGACCCTCTAATTTTGCACTTACAGAACGCTACGAAACTTAGCGATGTTTAAGTTCCCAAAGGACACAGTTGTTAATTGCACAAACGGTTGTGAAATTGTCCAATCATGTAAGATTATTATGCGTTTCCAATTAAAAAGTCATTCAAACAAATAAAGTTTGAAACTTGTTTTGGTCTCACAAAGACTGCGGTGTCTAATTTCAAAAACTTGTTAGCTCAGGAAAGGAGAACAAATAAAACTTGATTGGCTTATAGTAGGTCTTTAAAGATAGAAAACCCCAATGTTTTGATTAATAAATAACCAGGTCCATGTTTAATATATACTTTTGCTTTTTTAAGGGTTAAATACGTATTTCCTAATTCAACTAATTTCGTGCTATGAGAAGGAAAAAATTCTCCACGTTTTATGAAATTGAGTTGCACTAGGTATGCATCTTCTACAGAAGTTTTCTTACGTTGTGATAAAGATTCTAGGCAGTCTGATAATCCTTAAAGAGTTTTTGGACACAATAAAAGTTTTATAAAGTAAACTAACCTTGTGGTGAGAAAAATTTTTAATTCGATTTTCTCAAAATTATTCTGAGTTCGATACAACCATGTCATTCACAGGAAGCGAATGATAATCGAGCAATATGGAAGTTACAATACAAAAAAACTAAACCTGAGGAAGATAAAACATCTTAAATGTTGAAACAGTGAAGAAAAAAATCGAGATCTACCTTTCTAACGCAGAATGATCTGACAATTTAAAGTCGTTTGATCTTGGTAAGACATAGCAGTAGACTGTGCAATATGCATGAGAACTTGAGAATCAGTGAGGCGAATGTCTGGTGCGGTGAGTTGCGTTAGGATGTGCTGCTAGACGCCATGAATTATTCCTCTCTTTCTCTTACACTGTTTCATTACTGTGAGGAAAACTGAATTGATTTTCAGGGTACTTTTCATTACTCATTCGGTATTATCTTTAAAATTCTCTTTATTCTAGTTCTGTATAATAATTTATGTCACTGTGGACTATGTACGTGTTTTCTATCTTTCCTTTTTTTTTTTTTTGCATTTTAACCATTGTTATTTTTTTTTTGTTAGGTTTCATTTCATACTGGCTCTTAATTACATTTTATTCTATTGTTTGTTTTACCTGTCACCCTCTTTGCATCATCATATGCATATGATTAATATTATTATTCTCTTTACTACACCCTCTGGATTCGTTTTGCTCCTCAAATTCTTTCTATTTTTATTGTTTCATTCTAATTTTATCCCATATTTACTGTCTGTCACTCCATAAAAAGAGCGATTCTGTATGTTTGTTTGCGCTTTTTTCACTTACCTCGTTCTTTCTTTCCTTCTCTATCTTTGCATTCCTCTCTTTCCTTCTCTTTCTTCATCTTTATCTAATTATATTTCTCACTCTGTGACGTCCGCAAAAACACTTTTAAAAATGAGTTACCAATTGGCCTGATCCAAGTCAATATTTCAATTAATAGATATAACAAAAAAAAAAAGAAATGGAAAAAAAATTTCCTTATGATTTAGTGTCAAAATGAGCAGATTTTTGTATATGTTTCTATAATGATGCCTCGTCGTACCTATCAACACACAATCAGGAGGCTTTAGCGTTTTCCGAATCAAAAACAAATGTCGAAAAACTTGTCTATTAATAAGTAAATATAGGTTAAAATATCTTGGTTCCGTTTGAACTGGAGACAAATCATTGGCAAAGTTTTTCGGTAGCACAAAGCCACCACCTACATTGCAGACTGTTTGTATTGTGGTCAAAACAAAGGAAAAGTTGTGTACTCTATAGCGGTCAACTGCGGTCATTTGCGGTCAACGGCAGCTTACAGTGATCGTTGAAAGGTTTAGAGCCAATGAGTTTAAGCAAATAGAAGCAACGGGAAACTCTGGAATAGCTTATTAGTGGAATAGCTAAATGTAAAAGGTTGAAAGTTCCATGGATTGCGTCATGTTGTGCCAGCATCAAAGGATCGTTTCTTAAACGTGGGTGGGGCATGGGTGGGGGAAATTGTACAACAAAGCATTCTAATAGATTGCGTAGAGCGCACAACGTAAAAATTACCATTTCTATACAAAATACAGTACAATAAAAAAAACAGCAGACATTAAGAGAGATAGACTGATAGATAGATGGAGAGAGCGGCAGACACACAGTCAGACAGAGACAGAAACACAGACGGACAAACAGACAGGCAGAGAGAAAAAGACGGATAGAGAGACGGGGGGAGGGGGAGGTGTGGCGAGAGGTAGTTCGATATAACTATGCCTTTGGAATGACGTTTTAAATTAAGGATCACCTGTGTCTATTTTAGCCACATGCCAATTTTAATGGTTGAAAGCTTATGAAAAACTGTGTTTAAAAAAGTGTATTAAGGCATTTAAGCCATATCATTTGAACTTTACAACATTCTACCCAATCAGACCCTCTGCAAGAAATGTATTCCTTAGAATTAAATTTGGATCTTTGATTGATTAAAAGTCTTCGCAGGCAATAGGAATAAGCAATGCCCTATTGGAGGCAGCCGCACGATTAAGTAATATCTCAATCCCACAGGAAAAGGGAATTTCCATCGAACGCCTGCGAAATATCCAACTCTTGCCAAAAAAGAACCAGCCAGGAAATTTAAGCTAAATCTTTTAATCTCGGAGACGAATAATGTATTCTCCCGTCTGGAAAGGATCACTTAAAACGCTATGAAATAAAATGACAATCACATATAATGTATAAAACACGATTTTCTCTTGTCTTTTTTTACTTTATTTTTATTTGGAGCCAACCTTCAGTCTCTATGTTTGTTGTTTAGGTTGGTGCCGTTGTACACCTATCTAACTACGTACCCGTGTATCTGTTTATCTTTTTGTCTATAAACTTTAAAAAACGGAAAAATATCTATCTATCTATCTATCTGTCTATCTATCTGTCTGTCTATCTATCTATCTATCTATCTATCTATCTATCTGTCTATCTATCTATCTGCATTGTTTAGCATATTTATCAGATTATTTTTGTATCAACTAACTAGCGTTTTGAATCTAGTGATGAATATCAAAAATACCGTAATCAAGTCCTACTTAAGTATTACGTTTATTAGAACAAAAAAAAAACGTTCTTGATTGTCAATATTTATTTTTCCTTGTATAGCTGTACATCCAATCCTTAAAACACAGCAAACTTGTTCAGCTCTATTTTTGTCAAACTCCTTCCCAAAATAAAGTAAGTGTAATGCTAGGTGAGCGAGCGGATTCTGGGTTTGTTTGCAAACACAACATAGCCAGAGTATAAACATGCTGCTGACGTTTACCCTTAAATGCCACACAGTGCATGGCGCAAGGAGTTCCCTCAACAAGACTCAGGATTTCGGACGTCTTACATTATTCTAGGCTAAAGATCAGAGGGGCGCATACAAGTATCAGCTTTAGCAGTGGCTTGTACAACTGTGGTTTACGAAGTTTATTCTTTTTGTTTTTAAAAGCTAACACATTACATATGAGTTGAACCCACGCTTTATGTGTGAGAAAACAGCTGAAGATTTTGACAATCGGAGTGTTTTGTATCGTATGGTGTTCAAACATGGAGAATGTATGTTCAGTATACAAGTACGTTCCTATTTATCTGTTGGTATTTGATTGGGAAGATTTAAAAACACTCTGCATAAAGAGTAGTATTATCAACTTTCTGGTTATAGTAAATTTAAAGCAATTTACAAGCAATCGCTAGATGAAGCAAAAACTTTTTTACGTTAATACAGTTACGACTTTTTAAACTTCGTGTTTGGAAGTTTCACAGAGTCATGGGAAGTTCTTTGTTAAAAGTTACTGACAGGCAGATTTATGGTAATAACATTTATATTCTTTTTAGATTACCGCATATTTCATTCGTGCGTCTCAGACATACGATGCTTATATTGAAGTTATGGTTTGCTTAAGGCCGTATTATAGTCGCTTTCATTCGAATACATGTGCTTTACCCAGCTTTTTAAAACTTTTACTAAAAAATCAATCCACCTTTCCTTTTGAACAATACTAATAAATTGAGAATTTTAGAATATTCTAAATGTTTTATAGACTATGCAAATACTTCACAGGTGATACTTTGAGAAACACTTAGGTTTTTTTTTTTTTTGGCATTTATTTAATTCAACAAAAATATTCCAGTAAGCGCAGGGCGAATTCATCAGGTGCACGAGTGATAAAAAAAACATTCCATGTAGACGCTTCATGAAACAAATACATTTTAAAACCATGTTTATTACATTGCACGCAACTTGCTGGAGTTTGTCTTCAGCACAATGCGTTATTGCAAGCCATGCAGTTTTTACTTTGTCACAAATTTTGTTACCTCGAGGGAGGCAGCGAGACGGTCAACGCTCCTAATTGCCCATGAGGGGCCACCAAAAGCACTCGGGCAGCTGCGTGGGAGATGGCCCTCAAGGGAAACAAGCTGCGTCTCACAGCCAAGCCAGCTGACATGCGCGCAGAGAACTCGCGGACAACATAGCCAATGAGTGACCTTGACATTTGTGACGGTTTTTCTTTTGTCACACGTTAGCAGGACTTTTCGAAAATGAAAGCCCTAAATTTTTGTTGAAATATCGATCATGTAGGTTAAGAATTATAAATGATAATCCAACACAAGGCGTTCCCAGTACGAGGGCATCCAGCCGAAATGTATAAGGAAAAATTGTCAAGTGTCATTTTGATCGATGTCTACGATTAATATGAGATCGGATATCATAAGCAATCTCAAACAAGATTTGGAATAAACACATTACCGATAGTATTAAGCATAACAAATGAGAGATGTGCTTCGTTTTTGGTAGTGTACGAGAACGAAAACCGCCAATGACAAAGATAATAATAATAATGAGCTTTAAAATTTTGACATTCTAGAAAAAGAACTGAGATGGTTTGACGACATAGCCTCATACCCTACAAACTCAAGTTCCTCTCTCTCACTCACTCTTTCGGTCGGTCTGTCTGTCAGTCTGTCTTTGGCTGTCTGTCTCTTTCTCTATCTCTTTCTCTCTATGTGTGTCTTTCTGTCTCTAAATTGCTCACTCTCTCTCATTCTATATGTCTTTATCTCTCCTCCCCCTGTATCTATCGCTCTCATTCCTTCCTATTATCCTCCATGTCCCCTTTTTGCCGTCTTTGGTTTTTTTTTCTATTCTGTCTCTCCCTTTTCTCAATATCACTTTACTGTCACCTTATGGTGGTGCTTGTAGCTTCAGAGCTCATAAAAATAGAAATAATATCACGCAAAAATGAAAATATATTGTTACTTTTCAATCTTAGATAAACACAAATACTATCTTTTGGAAGATGACTATACAGATACTAACAAAAAAATACACTACTTAAATATAACTATCCATACGTCATTTCCCATGCCAAAACACACGAAAACGTTTGTGTGTGTACGTGAGAGGAACCTTGGTCAGTGAGTGCACTACTTAAGTTAAGCCAAAGTGTCATAATACACTACTTAATGCATTAATATTGCAAAGTCCTAATCTGAATTCATTCTTTTCAATACAATATCTAACATTGCACTAGAAGCCTTACGGGTAAGGAAAAAATACAGGTCTAAACCCCAATTGAATTCTTACCTAAACTTAATAATGGCAAAATGTTATCATATATTATATAATTGAATCTGAATTTCAGCATTACACATTTTAGTATACCATGTAAAACGCTAAAGAAAAACAGTGCTTAAAGAAATTAAATATTTATGATAGGTAAAAATTGGAATCTAGCTTAACCAAACCGATGGCAGTGATTAAACTTAAGTTGATCAAAAAAGTACAACCCAGTAAGGGATGCAAAAACTTTGAAAATAGAATAAAACATAGTACTTCCTTACGCAAATGAAATTGGTTGAAATATGATTTAATAAGATCACACTTAACAAGTTTAACTATATTTGTTCACCGTAAAGCTTTTTAGACATTCATTTTAACCATAATCATATGAAAGAAAAATGCATGTCGAGTACGCTTTAATGAAATCACACTAAAGTTAGATTGATGGTACCAACACTGCAGTTGAAATCATTGCATTCAATCAACGCTAATCTTAGTACAACCAATTAGCTTTGAAAAAGATACAATAACAACAAAAACTGCTTATAATAAACTGTCTTGCATTCTGTCCAAATGAGTCGCAAGTCGAAAGGCTAACTTTGGAGATATAGGCTTTTAAAATTTAGTGGGTGTTCAGAGGTCGAATTTTTTAAACTTTGGATACTGACGTTAAAACCCTTTCTAAACAGTTTCCATACCTAAATGATGTTCAGATTTTATTTTTTAGGTGTTTAATTTTAATTGATATGGTTGCTAAGGCCTAAATACCTTTATAGTCGTCTAAACTTTAAATTCTAATCTCTCTTCTTTCTGAAATTTCCCAAGGCCTAACCCTGCCGACTTCAACCAGCTATAACTTCATACAGAAGCATGATAGAGCTTTTCGTTTTGCTGTATTTGAAAGTAGAGAAAATAAGCTTTTCTGTGATTTCAATATCTAATTACCTCCTAATTTTGACTTAAGACCCATTCGGACTGATTGCAATAAAAATCCCTTTCCATACACCCACTCAACCGCATAAATTATGCAGATTCAAAAAAAAAAGATTCCCAGATTCGCCAACATAATGTTTACACACATTAATTAGTTTGAATATTTAAATATGATATCGTTTAAGTGTAGACCTAGGTGCTAACACTAGTAACAGTATGATTAATTCGCTTTTGAGTTGTGAGAACACTAATTTTGGTGTATAAAATGCACTGTATAATAAATTTTCTTTCAATGACACGATTTTTAACATAGATTTTAAGTTTACTTTTATGTATGTTTTTTTCTTATATATATATATTGAGTGGAATAAACACTACGTTTTAAAACGCCCCCCCCCCCCCAGAAAAACAGAGAAAGCACTCAAAACATAGCCACTATGTAAAAGTATAAAAAATACCAGGGCACACATTATTAATATTTAGTGACTAAACGAATAAATGTTGAGTCACGTGCTGAACTCGCATCGCATTTTCCTGATAAATTAAACACTGTGTCAATTTCACATCAAATCACTATAAGTACCCGTATCTCTGCATCGTAGATTTATGCACATAATTTTTTCTACTAATATATCTAAATAGTAATGAGAACAAAAACAAAAATTCATATGCAATTATTCGACCGATTTTCTAAACGGCTTGTTTTCTTCTTTCCAGGGTTGTATCTTATAACAGTCTCGTTTGTGCAAACAAAACATAACATATTGACTATGTCAAATCGTACTTTTCATATCTGACTCCGAATCTCTCTCTCTCTCTCTCTCTCTCTCACTCTCTCTCTCTTTCTCTCTCTCTATCTCTCTCTTCCTTTTTCTCTCGCGATATTTTGTTTGTTTTTGTCTACATTCTAATCTATATTTATGTGTATTTTTTTTCTTTTCCACTTCAACAGCTGTGACTTTCATTTTTTTAAACTTTGAAATTAAAGATTAACTCAAGACCCCCCCCNNACTCTCTTTCTCTTCCTTCTTTGTAAGTCTCACCACCCTAGTTGAGTTATTCTTAGAATGTCCCTATATTTCACAATATCTTCTTTCTATTTATCTTTGTCTTCCTTGCGAGATAATATTTTGTGTACGACACGATAAGTACACGTCTTTCTCTCTTTCTCTCTGCTCCTTTCCTTGAGTCTAGATCTAACACAATCTGACTAGCACGATTTTCCTGGCTCTAGAATCTAGATCTAGCCTTTTTATGCTGTTTAAGTTTAAGTGGTCATTAGTAAGAAACAAAAAAAAATAAAAGTGGCAAAAAGAGATGAAGAGGGACTAAACGCATACATTAGTAGGCCAATGGGAGTTATAATGTTGTTTTATAATTTATATTCACGTCTTCAAACTAGGCATTGTATTCACACAGCATCTAGTAATAGAAGATGACAACTATAACTTATAAAGTGGAAAAAAAATAAAGGTATCATAACAATCTGAAAAGACATGGTGAGTATTATTTTTTAAATTCCTTTTTCACCCATTACGTGTTGTCGTTTTTTAAGCTTGAACCGTATTGCTTATGAACGAATGATCGCACTGGCATGACAAAGTACTTAAACAAAGTCAATCAGATCTAAAAAAAAACTCACAAGTATTTCACAAACACATTTATCGAAAGTGCAAAGGCATATAAAGTATTGCATTCATCTGCTTTTAACAACAAAAAGAGAACTTTTTTGATTTTAAGTTATTTATAAATTTACCACATTTTCTTAAATTATTTCACGTTGGCCAAATTTTAAAAAAAAAGGGTAAAGAGAAAAATCGTTGAGTTTCGGCCCATTGAAAGAACAGGGTAACAGAAAAGTATATCGTAAAACTATCGATACTATCAGACTATCACAATTCACCGTGCACAAACTATGAGAACCCTACGCGATAAAACTAAAAACGAAACCGTCAGGTTATATTTTAACTAAATAATTTCTACAACAGTGACAAGTTTATAAAACCCATAGTACTTTACATTTTATCAGTTGTGATAGAAACTGTAAAGAAACCAACGACATAGACGAAACGTTAAATTTTTGTTTTTCCCTCAGTATAAACCCTTCTGTTATAGGTTGATACCGTTTTACAAAACGCTTCACAGTAAAAATGATAACTCCACTGCACAGTTGTTTCCAACCAAAACACCACAGCTGTTGGAAACTTAAGAAAACAAGGTTGTTCTAATGATGTGGATCTAGATCTGGGGTGTTTGGGTGAGCATGACGCGTGGGGAGGCCGAGCGAGAGTTTTCGCCAGCAGTTGCTAAAAGATCAGGCAAGGTGGAAGGACCAGACATGAATTTTAGAACAGCTCTGGTGGAGAGGGCTGTCTGTGGAATGGGATAGCGGCAGCCAGATTAAGGGTGTGTGTGTGTGTGTGGGGGGGGGGTATTTGAGAGAGAGGGATAGGTGACACAAAGAGAAATGAGTGAGATAAACAGAGCCAGAGAAGTGAGAGATAGGGAGTTAGAAGACATTGAACCAAGGATGGTGAAATATAACAAGTAAAAAGTAAAGAGAACTGGTACAAAAAACGCGATGGGGATAAACGTGTATCGAGATATAAATAAAAAAAATGTGAAGATACATAGACAGACGGGTGAGTAGATGGATAGATAGATAGACAAATAGAGTTAGATAGATAGGCAGATAGATTGATAGATAGCTAGATGTTCAAAACAGAAACAATTAGTTTGAGACAGGATTAGCAGTTTTAGTCTAAGCAGGTTTAAAATGGAGATGAAGAGGACAGGAAAAGAGGGCGAACGGTGGCTGCGTTCATGCATGTTTGGTGGCAAGCTAAAGAATAAAAAAACTATAAAGAGAGAGAGAGAGAGAGAGAGAGAGAGAGAGACAGACAGACAGACAGAGACAGAGAGAGAGAGAGAGACACAGAGAGAGAGAAGGGGAGAGAGAGAGGGCGGAGAGATAAGGAGGGAGGAACCAGCATAATCACATTATATAATGAGAGGGAGGTCATGAGAGGTCATTATCTTTATAACCGACAAGTTGCTCACAAAACTCCCGCTACTATGCTATCTCACTAGTCTAGCGTAACAGCATCTTCCTTTGCTCATTTTGTCTTCACTCCCATTCATCTATTTGCCTTGCTTGCTTGATAATCTATTTTTGTGTCTTCTTCTTCTTCTTCTTCTT
>BMAT01012433.1:373238-384237 GCA_019649035.1 Elysia marginata
TCTTCTTCTTCTTCCTCTTCTTTGTCTTTTGATTCTCTCTTCACCTCGTTGTTCTGTTCCTCATTCTGCTTCTATAACACCAGAGTTATGAGCCTTTTAAGTTTCTGAATCTCTTGATTGAGACGAATTTACAAAGTTAAACTTAAAGTAATGTTATGTTTCTTATCATGTTACATCATGCTTGTGGTATTTTTACTTGCCCTTCCATACCATCTTCTCCTTTCCTATATTTTCAATACTGCCACATTTGCTGCTACAGACGTTTGGGCAATAAACATTTTTTCCATCTTCCAGGACTTTAAGTAATTGTTATACTTTGTGCATAATTAAATAGTGTCATTTTATTATCTCTTTTTGCAAAATCTTTGCATTTTCTCTATCCAATAAATTTCAATTACATACTTAATATTTATGTTGTCAAGAATTTTTATTAAACCAATGTGTCTCTTTTAACTAACTACCCAAATTATCGAATGTCATCCACCAAAGGTAGATCGCAACACTCCCTCTAAATCATTCGGATGTCGCAACTTTTACACAACATCGCGTGGATATTTGAAACATTGTATTTTCCTAACTTTTCCACATTCAAAAATGAATTTTTCATAATATTTGGGAAGCCATAAAAATTCTTTGTGTACTAAAATTTGGCAATTTTTAGTGAAGAAAAATAATAAAATGAAAGGTAATTTTTATAAGACGTTTTTCCATACATAACCAGTCAGAATTCGAATCTATCGGACTAGCTGTCATATTTAATAATTTGAGGCATACGTAGCACTAGTATTACGCAATGCTCGTCTTCTATCCCCACCGCCTAGCATAAGGGGAGTTAGGTAATACTATACAAAACCCCACAACCATAATACATACATTGTCCTGGCACTGTTTCAACGCTAGTGAAAATGGCACAGCATTCCTGGCCTGCTCTGCTCTTTCATAGATACTTTAAAACCTTTGGAGTTCTCTCTTTTTGCCTGGTGTGATACGTTTATGATGTAGTGAATTTTGTATTGATTTTCGTAAATGGCATCAGACAAATAATGCCCAAGTATACGTTCATTTGTCTCACTTTTTTCGATTTATCTAACTATCGATCTATCTGCTTGGAGATTTAAGTATTTGACTATCCAACGAACTTCGAACCTATAGATATTAATTTTTCTTTCTGTCCGGACTTTGTTCTATCATGAATTAAGACCAGACATGAAGCAGCCTTAGAAACAAAACAAAATTTTTGAAATTTTAAGACAAAAACAGGCAGTTCTTAAGTGAAGAAAATGGAGAACATAGGATCTTGCACACGTGGGCTTGTAAACACAGACTGAGAGAAATGGCCATAGCCTGAGTACTGTAAGATCGAAGGTGGTGTGGGCGAGATTTGTTGACATGGATGTCTGGCGGTTGGTATGAAAAAGAAGTAGGGGTTGTCGGGCAAAAGAGAAAAAAGATAAAGGTTAGGTGAAAAACAAGATAAGGCTTCGAGTAGCGCTCTTGTTCGGCGCAAGATGGACATCATGGCTTTAAGATATTTGGGTTGCTAGATGAAGAGAATTGTTGCCTTGTGGAGAGCTATGGAGAAATAGACAGTGATGATATAAAAAGAGCATACATTGATAAAGAGAGAGAGAGAGAGAAAGAAAGAAAGAGGGAGATAGAGAGAGAGAGAGAAAGAGAGCGAGAGAGACGAGTATCGCTGATACTTATGAATATGGACAAACAGGTGAACAATGGGTTAGAGATCATTGGGTAACTAGACAAAAACTTCAGTCAATTGCATTTGGAAGAGAAAGAGAAGAAAATATAAAAAGACCATGCATTTAGATAAAAAAATGAAAAGTGTATCAGTGATATTG
This sequence comes from Elysia marginata, assembly GCA_019649035.1. Classification (NCBI taxonomy): domain Eukaryota; kingdom Metazoa; phylum Mollusca; class Gastropoda; family Plakobranchidae; genus Elysia; species Elysia marginata. Next base: position 375,095 of record BMAT01012433.1, read on the forward strand.
ATGAAGATGGACAAGGCAGTTAAAGTTGCTCAGGCAAAGACGAATACGTATGCTGTCATAAAAAACGAATGTTAAAGCCAAGAGGATAAATATTATTAAATAAAGTTTCACTTGGCCTGACTTGCTTTGAAGAGGTTAATGTTTGAAGCCTTGCGACCTGTTGTTTGGTATCTCGACATTACAAGCGGTACAATTATAGTGGGAATTATGGTAAAGCTGTTGAAACGGATGCACTTTATACTTTAAAGTCACATTTGAGAAATGATGTAAACAAAAAGCGTACGTTAAAACACAAATGAAGTTACGCACGTTACAAAATTTAGGGGCTGACAATAGGATCAACCTAATTACAAGATGCTGAGATGAAAACCACGCAGTGGTCATGTTAAAAACTGCTCCAAAGAATGCTCATCTATTGGACGAGTCTGGATGTGATGGCGTGCGAGATAAACTCAATGAGTTTTTCTCTCTACAGTTCCCCGAGGGACCTGGGCGGTCTGGGCCATGTCTTACACCTTGCTCTCCCTCGACCAGGCAAAGATTGAGCCAATCAAAGATTTAATGCATACAAAATCAACCAGGTTGTTTCTGAGTCTTACACGCTATGCTCAAAAGCAGAACCAACAGCTGATGTTTTGTAAGCTTTGAAGGACGCAATGTCGTGTATTTTAAAGACTATGTTTCATAGCGTATAACGCGTTTTGAAGTTTTGATTAATGACAGCAAAAAAAAAAATAATGAAACGAAAAGGAACAAAAACGGAATGTCTCCTACTGCGCTACCATAAAACATTTTGAAGTAATCTAAAAGGTGATGCCGGAAAGTGCATTTATTAAAAATTAAACATATTTCATTTTTAAACTATTGCTACTGCTATAACTTCTGCTGATGCTGTTGCTGCTACTGCTATTACTAAGAGTAGAATTTTTGGGATATTTTAAACACGGAAAGAATAAAAAATAAATAGTAGCGAAATAAAGACGGGAATTCGAACGAAATGCTCGATTCATATAGGTACACAGACACAAAAGTAACAAAAACATAGTAGGCAGATAAACAGACCTGGACTCAGATTCATACGACAGAACACGAGAAATAAAAAGGCGAATTATCTAACATTTCCGTTAACATATTGTGTAAAAAGTGCAGTTTTAGGAATCAATATTTTCATGTTAGTTTCTGTAACTTATGTTGGTTCTTTGACAATTTAATCTAATGAAATCCTTTAGATAAGATCTGCAAACACTAAATACAATCTGAATTAGTCTCAGTAATATTTGTGTAAAAAAGAAAAAAAGGAAGTACAAAGATCACGGGTATAAAAAAGAAATTAGTAAATACGTGTTGAAATTTTGTCTAGTCAGAGGTTTCTGTTCAATATCTTTTGTTTTGTTTTATTTCTAACTTTTAAAACTTTGACCTTTATTAATTGAGCCCAAAGGCATACTTGCGGTGTCAGATCCTCGCCTGGCATTTTAAACGTCACCCTGGAACTTGATAAATATATTGCATATCTCAATCCATAGAATAAACACACACATCTGCTCTGGTGGTTTTTTTTTTACAAATTTAAAATCATATATAGTTTTATAAAGATAATTTCCTTGGCGATCAGACTTAATGAGCAGATTTGAAAAAACGCCTTCGAAAAAAAAATATTTTTTTTTGCATGTTAATTAAATTTAATTGAAATTAATTCTCATTCTCTGCCACCACACCAAAAGTTTATATTATCATTAACCTTTTAATGCCTAACAGTTTTTAAGCAATGCTAATCATATTAAAGTCTTTGATAAAAGACAACTGTCGACATCTATCTCATTTAGACCGGGTTCACAACCTTTGCTTCCAATACTGAATGTTCTGAGCCATTGCAAACAAAACTACCAACTTTGAACTTGGCATAATTTCCGTTTTTATTGTACGAGAAACGACATTTTTCATAGTGATCATTTTCCCAATTCTTTCTTATGCTTTAAATGCACTTTGCGAATACAATTTTCAACAGATCAGTAAATTATTTCAATATGTTCAAACAAATCTTATCCGGTAAATCAAATAAAAGAGGTAAAAAATAAAAGAATGTGATTTCTGAAGTTTAACGAGACATGCTTATTCGGAGACAATAAAGAAAAGTAAAATCAACAGAATACTATTAGGCACAATGCAAAAGATAAAAAATATATGCTTCCAGGATATAAACACATGAATAATAGAAAAAATGTTTCATTAAGGATTTATTTTTTCAACTGTTCAAAAAAAAAGAGGAAAAGGTTGCAGAGATACAGACGGAAAAAAGGGAAAACAAATCATAAAAAGCGCTACACTCAAAAGTCAGATAACTCTTGTTGTCAAAACTCAGACAAATTTTCAAAGTGTTATCTCCCTTACACAGCCGAACCTCAAGGTACATCACATCCAGGTTGAATGAGTCGTAGGCAGAAGGTATACTTTTTCTTCTCTTCTCTATAATTTTAAATCTGTACAAATTTTAATATTCTTTACACAATATATTGATATTTATTTATGGGGGATAAATCTTTTTCATCATCGGCCCCCAAACTATGGAACTCTCTTCCAAATTCTTTAAGGGAGTTCAATTCAGTTAACCTGTTTAAAAAGAAATCTAAAGACATTTTAAAAGTTTTTGAAAATAGTTGTATTCTTTTACCTGAAAGTCTTTTAGTCATGCATAAATTTAATTATACACTTATAATTACTGTGATATCTTAAATTGTAATATTTTGCATTCTATTGATCTTTGATTTTAGTTTCATTCAAATACATTGTTATATGGCTTTGTATGTAAAATATAATTTTATGTACTCTTGTACTTTTTAGTTGTAAAGCGCTCTGAGCCTGAGCTTTTTGGGGTAGAGCGCTATAGAAATGATATTTATTATTATTATTATTATTAATATTATTATTATTATTATTATTATTATCATTATTATTACTATTATTGTTCTATACTTTTTGTTGCTTTTTTTTGGTTTTGTCTTTACATTCGGAAGCTTAAAGAAATCTTTTTTACAAAACATCAACCACTTTGAAAATGAAGATTGCGACATATATCTCATTCTATGTAAACGTGAGCCGTGTCACGAAAAACAGCTATAAGATCAACATGAATAATAATTTCAATAAGTAATTGTGATCTTGCAACGAGGAATACGTTAATTAGGAATGAAGCGCTAGTAGCAGAGTTAGCTCGTGCATACCATTTCATTTTTTTCAATGAACAGTGCTAGAAAAAGTAACGTAAAAGTAAAGAGCGTTTTTATATAGTTACAGCTCTTAACCCAGTAAATTGCTCCAAGAGCCATACATGGGTTACCGGACGAACCATTATCAACAAAATTATGTTTGGACTTACAGAGGAGCAGCAAAAAGCGCATCATTCTAACATATTGAAAAAAATCTATCACTACTTATAGCCGGAAATTCCTTTAACGCATGTGTAAGGATAAGGAGTATCTGTATATATGCTTTCTCGAGGACTACACGTCGACCTGCGGAAAGCAGGGCTCGAACCCGGGTCTATCGGCGCGAAAGCCGGGCGCCAATCACTAGACCACGACGCAACTTTGTAGAAGTAGCAGCAATAGCAGTTCTAATTGCTTTATCAGCAACACAAGCGTCAGTCATAGCATCAGCAATAAAAGTAATAAAAGTGGCAGTTACTCTAGTAGCTCTAGTAATAAAAATAGGCACTAATGTCCAAAACGCTGGAAAAAAGATCAGAAGTGTGAATGCTCTTTTTAGGGACGTATATTTAAGAACTTTTTTTTAAATCCAAAACTTCGAGAAAAGAAAAAAAATGTACCTACGGTAGTTGTTCATTCAAATTGAAGTTTCCGATTTCTGATTCGTTGCTACTAGTCAGATCAAGTTATAAGTAAGTTAAGAAAAAAAAACAGTGCGTGTCTTGTCTATATCAGACACGCCTACTGACCTTTCTGTGCAGTCTCTCCTCAAATGAAAACCCGCAGCCATAGATTTGTCTCGGCCGGCTGCTCTCAACAACCGACAATGGCGTCTGTTCGTCGTACATAGGGGCGTGGTTTTGCTGATCATGAGATCCGCCCACATGACTTGCCATCACGTGACTCATCACAGGCTGGAAACCGGCCATCATTTATGACAATTCGAAGACAAGAGGATGTCTTTTTGTGGCAGTTGGCTAATGAGTTGAGACTTTGGTGTCCGATAGGTTTTAGGAAGGGTGTTTACTGCTACAGTTTCCCCCTTCCATTTCTGATGCTAAAAACTATAGATATCAAATGTTAAGGACGCTTTGTGTTATAAACCCACAAGTCAAGTTATATGGCTATTCTGTGCCAAGAAGAAAGACAATCATGAAGTGCTTTTGTGTATCTTTGATCTTCCCTGTACACGTTGTGACCAAAACTGGCACTCATTTAATTTCTCATTTTGACATGCATCACGACTCAACTAGGCTTGGGAGTCCAACCATCTTTATTTTGGTTTTAAGCCAGTTTTTGTTAGTTTAAAAGTACATGGATTGTACACTTGCTTTCGGATGGTCATTGGCAAAATATCGAGGAGGTCGATGTCCATACTAAAATACTACTTTTTTGCTGCCGATACAACTTTATATGACATGAATGGCTGATGCGTCCTGGAAGCTAATGCCAAAAATCAAGCTAAAAAAGGAACACTGTCTTTAGGCACAATAATAATCTGGTTACTGTAATTTTGCCTTGTTGGGTCATTCACTTCTATTTCTCTATTTTCATCTTTACACAACCTCTGCTGCAGTTGGATGATAAATAAATGTATTTCCTTCATGTCAGAATATCGCTTTTGAGAAGCGTGTACCTATCAAGCATTCTGCAAAAAATGCATGATCACAAAGGTCCACAAAGTACTTGTTATTTTAAGATGTTAGTAAATGTTTGTACGTTAGCCTTCATGCAAGTGAAACTGTTATAACTATCTCACCAAATGCTATGTCAACGCGCAGTATTGCAAAACAGTTGGTATTGCATGCCCTGGCATTTAAATGGAAATGAACGTGTAAGGAAAATTAATAAATATGTGTGCAGCACACTCTTCTAGTCACAAGAAGCAGATCAAAGAAGTTGAAGTTTAATTCAGTACCAACAGACAACTTCGGCATGCGATCCAAAACAGTAGTCTGGGCCTTCAAGCTGCAAAAAGCAAACAGGAAAAAAGCAAGTTAGTTTTACAGCAAAAAAAATAATTCACAATTTGATTAAGTACCAACTGAACAAGACGGTTCTCTTGTGTTTCTAAAACTACAAAAGAAACTGCATTAACCAACATAATAGAACTATTCAAAGTATAAAAAGCGACCGTAAAAGTCTTCAAGTGTAGAGACGTGTTTTTAAAAACAAAAATATAAGAATAACAGCATTAGTACAAATATAAAAACAAGAACAGAAATAACAGCTTTGCTTATATAATAAGTAATAAACAAATAATAATAATATTTAAAAAAATAATAATTAAAAATTAACAGCAACAATTATAATAATAATATATAATAATAAAAATAGTAATAATAATAATGATAAACAACTAACAGCAACAATGGTACCGTTAGTATATATAGTTATGATGGCAATATACTGAAAACAACAACAATAATCACTTCCAACATCATCACCATTAACAGGAAGATAATAATAATGGCTTTTTATATAGCGCCTATTCCAACAGGTTTTAGCTCTAGGCGCTTTACAAACATACTTTCTATTACATACTTAGGTACACTTTCACAAACAAAACATAAGTTTGCTCCAGGTGCTTTACATACGTACTTTCAAGCATACTTAAGTACATTTACACAGCAATTTAAAATAATTTAAAGAAAAAGAAAAAGTTATTTAACTGACATAATCAGTGGGGACCTACTTAATATAATCCTGGAAAAAGTTCGTCTTTAGAAGCTTTTTTGAAATGATCTAAACTTGTTGTTTGTGTTAATGTGCTAGATTTATTGATCTTGATGGTGTATAAGGAACCAACAAATCAGAGATATATGATGGAAAATCACTGTTCATGCTTTTGAAACAAATAACGGCGAGTTTATACTCAATTCTGGTTTTGATGGGCAGCCAGTGCAATTCATGCAATAGTGGAGTTATATGTTCACGTTTTGTTTTCTTAAGAACTAGCCTGGCGGTATTGTTTTGTATGCGCTGCAGTCTACGCAGCTTGTCATTGCTTACACCAGCAAGCAATGAATTGCAATAGTCTAGCCGTGACAAGATGAAAGCTGATGCCAGTGTTGAGGTTTCCTTTACACCCAGATAGCTTCTTAGTTGTCCTAGTCTTCTGAGTTCAAGATAGGTAGTCTTACAAATGTAATTGATGTGACCATCCATTGACAAATCATCATCTAAAATTGCACCCAGGTTTTAAGACTTTTTTGAAAAATTAATTATGTCATTCCCTACTTAAATATGACCAGTGTCTATTGAATTTAGCTTCTTGGATGTAGAGATAGGTACAATTTCTGTCTTATCATCATTCATCATAAGTTTATTGGGTGTCATCCATGCCTTAACAGCGTCAATACAATTCTACATCACCAATAAGACCAGCGATTTCAGATGGTTTAGCAGATTTGTGAAGCTGGGTGTCGTCGGCAAACATATGGAATGGAATTTTATGTTGTCTAATTACATTGCCTAAAGGAAAAGTGTACATGGTATATAAAACAAGCACTAGAACTGCAATATGCATGTTTAACATAACCAATTTAGTAGATTTCATTATTTTTTAGTAATAATTGCAACAAATTGTAGCTACGTTTATTCCTCTTCACCAAAACCCGTTCTCAAAGACACTTTCATACACACTTGTGACACCTAAATACATTGGGTATATCAAATAATTGCGAAATTTTTATCTCAATGGCCACATAAGAGAGGAAGATTTCCATAAATGTAACTGTTAACTTATGAACATGTTGGACCGGTCACTATCGAGAGACGAATAACTAGCATGCTCAGTTTCACAGACGACATTAATGGCCTAGTAGGGAACGAAGCGAACTTACCTCTTTGGTGAATCAAATAAACAAAACATCTATAGTGACGGGAATGGAAATTAGTGCAGAAAAGACTAAACAGATGACCAACAGAGACGAGACCTAAAGAACCAAAATCTAAGTTGGCGTATAGAAGATGAAGCCGTGAACCAAATTAAATATCAATTTGTCACTCTGACCGTATTATGAATGAGAAAACGAGGAGAAGAATATGACAACATATGAATAAATACAAAGATTTTCTGAGCATAGTAATAAAAAGCTAAGATTTTTCAGATACGAAGTTGAATATGTCCAGGAGCCTGACCACAAGCATTCTCCAAGGGACAGTTAAGAGGAGGAGAAGAAGAAGAGGCATCAAAAAGAATAAAATTGATATTTTACAACAGAGATTAAACTGGAATGAGTTTAGCTTCAGGTCCAGTAACTCGCCTGCGACCGTGACTCATGGAGAAGACTTTCAGGGGCAGTTTTCGTCTCTACAGCGCCCGCACGACCCTGGAGGGTTAAGGGATTCACAAGTTGTAAGGCGCATGCCCATTACAAATCTAGGTTATCACTTTACTCCACTTCACGCCTCTATTTCTCAGACAAATAGACAGACAGGCACAGAGACAGAGACAGAGACAGATCGAGAGAGACAGAGACAGAAAGACTAAAGAGTGACAGAGAAAGACAGACATACAGAGACCGACAGAAAGAGGTAGACAGACAAACAGATATAGAAAGACGGACAGACAGAAAGGCAGACAGACAATGAATTGCAGTCCACCTGTAGTGCAGCCATAGACCAATGATTACGGCCTCCCTGGCTACGCCAAAGACAGGCGCGGTGTGAAAACAGACAATTTTGTTTAGTTGAAAGTCCATGAAGTGCACCACCGACCCTTAGTGAATCATTTTCATTTGCTGATTAGTGAGAGCTCAAACCGTCAGCTTTCGGTTAATCACACGGAACACGCAAACCCTCGTTGTTTGCATCTTTTGAACCTCAATTTTGTGGTTGCTCTTATCTTTTTAAAGGTTATAAGAAATTCAAGGACGCTTGCACCGTAGGAAAAAGATGTGATTATGAAAAAAGGCTGATCTGGTATAACTAATAGCCATGCTTTTAATTGAGCCTGTTGAAGACAGCTTATATGGGCTAATAGAAAAAATGACCCGAGGAAAGAGCATCTGGGCGAACAATGTGTTTTATGTTCTTTATTCCAAAATATGAGCCGACAAAAAGAAAAGCTTAAGACACAAAACAATGAGAGACCATGCGGCGATCATGATGAAGAATGGAGAGAACTACATTAACGTCTAAGGTGGGGGCTTCATATAGGTTGGGAGATACGGGCTGCAAATAATGCTGGTACAAAGGTAAGTACGCGAATAAAAAGAGAGGTGAAAAGTTGAGGCTAGCTGCGATCAATATCCTGGTTGCTCTTCTGCGGTTGATTTACTTAACTGGGAGATACAAATATCGCAGCCCTAGCATTTTCTCTCAGAGTTTCTTTTTTTTTTTTTTTTTTTTTTTTTTTGTGTAAGGAAAGGTTTGTCCGTTATATGAATTCTCAACTAAAGCAAAGAAGATCAAATAAGTTTAGCCTTAATATTATTCGGCCTTGTTCATTGCTGTAGTTGAGATTCAATGTAGCAACTGCTGTTATAAATACATCCCATAATTATGTCAATGAATCATAAGTCTGCTTTGTTAAAATGGAAACACATTGTAACAAATACTGGTGGAAAAGAAAGCCAAGAGAATGTCAACTCAATATAAGAAATGCACATACAAAAGCTTGCGAAGTATTTCATCAGATAAATAGTCAAAAAAAAAAAAGAAAAAACCAATGGAAAGAAAGCGGAAAAGTGTCTAAGGTGAAAAAAGGATCAGACAAATAAAGAGTTTAGAAGCGCCGTTTCAGCGGACACACTAACATGACGAGTTGGAAATATTAGCCATTATAAGAAATGGAGAGACATTATAATAATTTAACTTTCACTTACATACAAGCTGGTTTAGAGACAAATTTTAATCCTCTGCCGAAATAAGAGTACGCTTGGGTAAGCAAGTCAATTTTTTAAGTAAGGTATATATTTTAGCTCTAAAAAT
>BMAT01012434.1:46737-57048 GCA_019649035.1 Elysia marginata
CATCATCATCATCATCATTACCATTACCACCATCACCACCACCATCATCATCAAGGAATATCCTAATGATTGATGAGAAAAGTGATAAAGACATTCGTTTCGCGAGAAGGCTGACTACTCCATACTGTATCCATTGCTTATGTCCCGATGGTGTTTCTCATGGAGTTTTTATTTGTGAAGAAATTACAAACCCTCCACAATACGTGCATCATGAATGTCTTGTTTTCATTCTTTCTGTGTGTGTGTGTCTCTCTCTACGATAATAACTTTTTTTTAAATAGAATAAATACTTTCAAATTTTCATGTAAAGCGAAATATAAAAAACACATTTGGACGATGTTTTCCGCATTCGGTTTTTTCAAACTTTGATATATTTGAAGACTAATGCGTTTTTTTTCGAGGCTCTTTTTATGTCGCGTCTAATTACTTAGTTAATGATTTATTTAACGATTTATCTCCGCGGTTATCTAACGCGAGGTACAATTAATGTTTCAGTGTATGCCGTACCGAGCTTTTGTGTAGGAATGTGTTTATTGAAACTTGCCGGTGAATAGAGAAGATCGGAGGCGAAGAGAGGAACTCGTCAGGCGCGGTAACTCGAATTGTCCTGATTGTTTGGGGCGATGTTCACACTACATTAACTCCCGAACTAGGAAACTTCTTGGGTGTGGTGGATTCATGTAGTTAAATGTCTGTGTGTGTGCGTGTGGGTGCGTGGAAAACCACAATTAAGAGATGTATCTATAGAGAGACAGACAGACAGACAGACATGCAGACAGACATACAGAGAGAGGAGGGAGGGATAGAGAGAGATAAAGATATTCAATATTTATCGAGAGAGGTAGAGGTACATATCCATACAGAGGGAGCGGGAGAGACAGACAGACAGAGACAGACAGAGATCCAGACAGACATTTAGCCAGACATACAGAGAGACAGACTGAGAGACAGAGAGAGGAGGGAGGGAGAGAGATATGAAGATATTTAATAGTAATTTATCGAGAGACGTAGAGATATAGATCAATACAGAGTGATAGGGAGAGACAGACAGAAAGACAGACATATAGAGAGACTATTTATAAATATCGAGAGAGGTAGAGATACATATCGATACAGAGATAGAGACAGAGAGAGAGACAGACAAACAGACAGAGAAATGAATTAAACTAGACTAGTACAAGACGATGCATCAGAAAAGAAAGCATTAACTAAGACGCTATTGTGTAGAACTTGTCCCCTCTCAGCCATGATGGTTTTTTAACTACCAATTTTCTATAACGCTGTAATTGGCCGGGACGAGGGATTATTAAAAACAGATTAGCGCATGGACTTTTTCTGATTGGGTGAGACATGATTGATGTTTATGTCCCCCTCCCCTCTCTCCCTACCTTGCTGTCTGCGTGTCGGTGGTGTTTGAACCACAAAAAACACCAAACACCTCAGTTAAGTGTCCTCGCGCTACCCGCCTGACCAATTTTATGCATGCCTTGTGTATTCAACAAAGTCTCGCCGAGTCTCGCTGAAGTCTCGCAACGATGCATAAATAATTGCAGACGGTAATGATTCGCTATGACAGCCTAACCGGTTTTTAATCACATCAGTTTTTTGTCTGCCGCGGCAGCGCCCTCAAACGAACAGAATATGTTGCAAATTTTTGGCGCCTACGAGCGGACTAAAAAGAAAAAAACAACTATGCCTCCTCTATTATCTATATTGTTAAAGATTTGTATTTCATTACTATTGGTTCGGCCTAATTAATGTTACGATTCTCATTATCGGTACGTGTATTAGAAATGCAATTTCCACAAGAGTAGCGGGACTTTTCTGGATGCATTACCAGATGTTAGTGACTTGAAACCCCCTCATTCCATCACATGCGCAGCTTATTCGATCGTCTCAGTGACAGTCCAACTGAGGGAGCAGATAGATCGCAAGGTGTTGATAGTTTGAGAATTGTTTGTTTGTGTTTTTCTGATCTTCCAAACGATAAAATTGGTTCGAAATTATCAAAATTTCGTAGGTAGCTACAAGAACTTCTTTTGGTTGAAAATATAGAGAAAAGGAGGGTTAGACTAAATCTACATTTGAAAGGTATTTTCTTGGATTAAAAATTTTGATATGCGACTCGTTTGGACTAGCTGTGTGATATCTCTGTCCTCTGTCTCTGGCTTTTGTAGACCCGAGGGAACTTTTAATAAATATTGAACTTTAGGATTACATTTGGTCTCACTGAATGGTTTATTTAGTTCTGCAAACTTTGTAAAAAAAATAGAAAGTAAACAAACCATTTCCATCTTTATCGTTGGGTATTACTAAGACGAAATGTATATATTATCCTTCCACTAGAATAACCAGAGAATCCGTTACAATAGAAGCATTCGTTTGAATTTATGCTTTCCAAAGTCAATTTTAGATTGATAAATTTCATGCTAACTAGGATAGTATTAAGATAAGATAAGAAATTATAAGATAAATTCTAATGAAATCTACATGGGAAACTCAGATATGCACCATCGTCATAAAAACGTGCAAAAGTACTTAAACTTTTTTCCCATTCTAATATTGTTCGATATAAGTGAATTAATAATTATAACAGTTTAACATATTTTAAATTTGTATTCATATAGGAAAACAAGAGTTGAAGAGTAAACTAATTTACCTAAGAGTAGGCAAAATATTTTACTTGAATAATAAAATTTGCCAAAAGTTAAAGGTTTATAGGTATATTCTCTCGATCTACGCCATTTGTTTGTATAAAAATAGATTTGGATATGGCCTGATGCGAAAAACATACATGAAAAGTCTATGCTCTAGGGAGCTTTGTAAAAGCGCTCTTACTAGATAAAATGAATAGGAAATTTCCAAAACGCTCGTAAGTCTAAAATCTTTACCTACGTCTGTTATTCGGAACAAAAGATTGTACACACGATCTGGAATATTGTTGAGTCACGAATACTGGAAAATCGCTTGAAAAGGTTTACAAAGGAGGCTTTTTAACCACTTTAAGTGAAATTTCCGGTATCTATAAATAGATTTGGAAAGTGCACATTTACGTTATTTAGCCTATGCAAGACCAGCCTGCAACAAGATGTTTAACTTCAGTAACGGATCTAAATTTTAAGGCGCGTTTCTTATCCTACACTTCAAAAAGGTAGGCATAAGAACACACAAAAATAAAGTTATGCCTGCTTTCCAGCTTCCTTGAATTTTTAAAATTCTTCATATAAACGCAAAACCTAAATTAGATTTAGCTCTACAATCTAGATTCAATGTTAATAAGTATGACTTTAATCTAGAAACTAATCTAGATAATCATGATTTAGATCTAGAACACTATCTTTATCAATGTCTAGATTTGGCCTAGATCTGGCCTAGATTTGGGGCGCCATCTTTTTAATTTCCATTTCGGGCTGTGCGTGCCATTTTTCTTTCTTTTAGCATTGGGACCACAGGTCTTCCTTTTTAAAGTGAGCAGTACTGAATGTCCTTCAAGCTCGCCAATATAATCACTGTAACTTAAGCTGGAAAATTGAAAACCTGTGGTAGTATGTCACAAAATATAGAGCAACCGTACTATTAAATCAGACAAGATAAGATAAATCTTTAATCTTTAAACAGTGCTAGGGGTACGTTGATTTTCATTTTTTACACAAGAAGTATAGTGTTACAAAAAGCACAATACGACACAATAGTTAAATCTAAAACCGTGTTTATCAACACTAGCTTAGAATAGCAGATTTTTTTACAATGATGGAGGAGGAATGGAAACAAATTTTTTCCTCTTTGTAAATCTCTCTTGTGGGAAAAAACCACCAGGGAGTCAGCAAAGTGGTTTGCTATCGACTATTTGTGGTATTACTGATGGTTGTGTCTATCTAAACCTAGATCTATCATGGAACAACATCAAAAAAGACAAAAACAAACAAACAAACAAACAAACAAAAAACAAGAAGTAAGTCAACAAGGTGGTTTGCTACCGACTAGTCGTGGTATTACTGATGGTTATGTCCATCTAAGCTTAGATCTATCTTCGGCTAAAACAAAACAAATGACTCAACAAAGTAGTTTTCTATCGACTGAAAGAGGTATTACAGGTGGTTATGCCTGACTGTGTTTAGATCTTTCATGGGAAACAACAGAACAAATAATGAAAACGACCAATGTGTCTTGTGCAAATATAGCTGAGATTGAACGGAAAATAAAATCAGAAGAGTCATTTCAAACAAGAAGAAAGTATTATAAACGATCTAGCTGACTCGCACAAATTTAAAAATCTTTCGGTACGGAAAAAACATACTAGATCAAACACTTTTCAACTCTGTTAATATTAATATATACAGTTCTACATTTTACCAGATTTTCAAGAATCTACACGTCATCAGATCAGTATTACACGTGCTTTTGATCCTTCCGAGCCACACAGATGATTAACCTCACTCCAGTGTAGACATTACAAAAACCCTTTTACTTGTGCAAAGAAAATTGAAAAGAAAAATCAAACCAATCAGCGGCAGTTTTCCTAATTATTTTTTCATTGAAATACAAAAGATGAAGATAGAAGTATCAAGCCTTATGATTACATTTATTTTCTGTTTTGTCATTGAAATACGCCCCTTTCTCCCTGTTCCCTGCAAAAAAAACAAAGACCCCCCTACCCCCACAAATAAACAAAACAAAGAATGAAAAGAAAAAAAAGAAATAACAAACATCCCTAAGCCTTACAATTTTTTTCTTGCCGTTGATTGTCCTCGAAACAAATAAAGAGAAGTGTGCAAGGGCATTTCTTAAATGTTTAATACTGTTACTACTCTTTTTATTGAGTCGAGCAAATAAACTTTCTTTCGGAAATTTCGGAAATACTGTATGCTAAGGATTTAAAAATCTACAATTACCGAGTCTCAACTACAGAAGAATACAAGGCGGTCTTATTCGATCATTCTTATTCGAAAACAATAATCCCAAAACCTGATGATTGAAAGGTATCAGATTTTTTAAAGTCTTCTAAAGTTTCATTGACAAGAAAAGGTGACCTCAAAATTTTATGAGGAGGTGCAAAACAGACCCATGACTTAATTGGTTTATCCAGAGAATTGAACAAAATGGAACAACTTACATTATGAGATTAAGAATGCATCATAGATTGATGTCGCTTAGAATTCATATAATCTTGATTAACTGTTGTTTCTTTGACAATTTGGGGCATTTAAACGATAATAGTCTTACTGAAACTTGGCAATTATGTGAATTGATAATACTACTAATACTATGAATAAATCTATAGATTCCTCTTCCTCATCTTCTTCTTTACCTTAATCTTAATCTATGTTCTAAATTTCTAGATACCGCAATGCTATTAGAAATTATCAGTCCATAATCGACACCTAAAGGCCAAGTTTAATCTACCGGTAATAAAAAAATATTATGTCTTGTTTTCAAAGTCACCCTCATTAAATCTGGTGTGTTTTTTGGAATCTAGAGAGAACAAAAATTGTGAAAACTGTTTGTAAAAGCTTCAAACCTTATCACAGGGAGAAAAACTCATGAATGAAAAATTAATAAAAATAAATTGTAACGCGCATAATGCAAAAGCGATAAGCAAAAAAATTTCTTTGTTGAAATCATATCGGAAGTATCTACCAGGTTCTATTTTCAATACCTCTATTTTGCTTTTGAGGCTAAAAATGATGCAGAGAGGCAGAGTGGTTAGCGCGTCAGAACCGTGATCCGGCGGTCGCGGGTCCGATTCACGACAAAGTCATTTTTGCAATTGCCTTGTTTACCCTAAGTTTCTCCAATCCACCTACCTGTAAAATGGGCTAAAAGCGGCTTTCAAAAAAATGTACTGGTCTGCTGGGGTATTTGTGCCTTAGTGGCGCTGCTCTGTGGCGACACAGTTACGCAGGGTGACAAAGACAAATTTCCTGAAAGGGATTTATATAGTGTAAAAAATTTTTAAAAAAATAATAAAACGCACTGTTTCCATCAAGCCCACTCAGGTCTTTAAAATATTTTACAACTTCGGGAGCAATTTGACATTTTTAAGTGGTCTCGAAATGCTCCGTTCGTTGTCCTCATTTTTGCCTAACTCCATTTTTTAAAGGTATACAGCAATATTATTATTGTTTTTGTAGTCATTATTATTATTATTTTTATTATTATTATTATAAATGTAATAATGCATTATTGTTATCAATATTATTATTATTATTGTTATTATTATAATTAACGTTATCATCATCATTATCAGTATTATTCTAATTCTTATTATAATCATTATTGTTATAATTAAGACTATTTTATTATTATTATTTTTATTTGTATTACTGCTAATACTACAAGTATTATTATTATCATCATCACCATCAGCTTCACCACCATTATCATTATTTTTATTTCCAGACCAGAAGCCAACTTCCAAAGACCACAACTACAGGCGACATAACTAAAATAAAATAAAAAGTGAAACTTTCTAATTTTCTCCTCCTGTCAAGGGGCAAACCAAGGCACACCCACACTCTAGCAGTTTCTACATCGATGATGAAAGATTTTTAAACTAGAAATCCTACCCTAGTGGGGTGGTTATTACAGCGACTAGAATGTTCCATACGGATGCCAGTGCGTGATATTACACACGTTCTCCCTGGGTAGAAGCTACTTCCGCTTTTCACAGGCTAGGTATGTAAAAGGGAGACAACTGGAACGTGCGTTATGATTTTATGACAGAGTTTAGACTTCCCAGCGCAATGTATGCCGGGCAGGTTTACCACTACCCGCCTGTCCCGCCCTCTGTCGGGTCACTGGTTGTGCCGAGGCTGTCTGCGCATGCCCCGGGAATCTTACTCTCACCTAACCTCTTCCATGAAGATTCTACTGGTGGCGGCAAAGTTGGAAGCAGCAGAAGCTCCGCACGCAGAGAAACGGGCGACGGAAGAACTCTAGACACCGGCTTTCATAGAGCGACAGAGAATATCCACCTCTTGCCTTCACTAGAACCTTTATCTCGAGACGCGGATGTGAGGTTTCTGCAGACGACCAAGCCAGCAATGTCCATGGCGGTCAAGTCCTTGCCCTTAAGTCAAGGGGCCAGGTTTGACCAGCACAACCCTGCTGGACTGTACGGGTGTCTGGACTCAACCAGCCCAGGCATGGAGTTGTTTGACCCTCTCTCATCCTTGCCAAGCTATGCGCTCGCTCAGGCGGGTTTGAACCCGAGCCTACCAGCATCCGTCTTGCCCTTCCACCACTCGGCCAACACGCATGTCCTGCAAGGGTTACCGCCCTCTCTACTGCACCACTACTTTCCTCTCGCACGACAAGACGCCGCCAACCTTCACCACTATTATCACCACCATCATCAGCAGCAGCAGCAACGACAAAAACAGCACCAGCAGCAACAACTACAACAACATCTACACGCCCTTGCGCCGACATATATCTCAGCCGCTTCTCACAGGAGATGGATGACAGAAGGTTCAAGATCGAACCCGCCCCATCTATGTCACACTCTAGATTATCCGCCTCGACTGCATGTTCAGAGGGATCTAAATTTAGACTTGTTTTCACACGAGCTCCACACACAAGCGTCATTATCTAGAGATCCTGTCACAATCCCTATCCACGATGATGAGGCTACCACAGAGAAATCACAGGCCTCAAGCAAAAACAATAACTCTGCACGCCAAAAGTCTCACAACAGCTCGCATACAAGAACTTCCGGTCGGAATATACCCGATAAAGGTCCTGGTCCTGGTAATCGCCTTGGTACGGTGACGTCACACGACCCAGCAAGCGAGAGTAGCAATCGTTCTCATGTAAGGACGGTATCACGTGACCATCTCCAGACTGGTTCAACTGAGGCAACCGATCCTGCCAATTCTCCGCATAATACTCGGAAATCGTCTCCGGCCTCAGACATTAGAAACTGTTGGAGAGAGGATATCGAAGGAAGTTTCAAGCGGCTCACAAACTCACGTGATTCTTTCATTGAAGACAAGGTCAAAACTTGTGTCCAGTTGTCCACACCGGAAGTGATCCCAAGACGTAAAAGAAGGGCATCCAGTTTTTCGGTGACTTCAGACAAAACGGAGGAAACACGCAATCTTTCTCCCACCGCAGACGACTTGAAAACTGAGGATGATTGTAGAGAAGAGGCGCCGCTTTCGATCTCGCCACAGATAGCGGAAGGAGATTCGGACAGGACGGTCGCTTTACCAGACTCAACCCTGGACACTTCCAGACCTTCCTCTCAGTCTGACCTCCTGACCTTGACACATGACGTGACTACCAGCACTGGTTTTCACAAGCCGTGGCAGACATCATCACCGTCGCCATCATCGTCCTCACCGCTGTCGCCAACGACAACAACAACAGCAACCTCAGTACCATTAGCACCATCACCAACCGCTTCGTCTTCCTCACCATCAATGCCTGGTCCCACAGGAGCACAGTCTATAGCTTACCGACAACAGACGGATATTGCAAAATCATCGTTAGGACCAGGTAACTTCGAGACAACTCCAGAGAACTTATTGGATACATCGGATGCAGCCAGGACTACACTATCCAATAATATGGATACACCGTTATCAAAGACTTCTTCCGGAGATAGACATGTCTCGGGGCAGGCTATGTCAAATCCAGGGAGTCCACGTCTTTGTGATACACCAGAACGCCATGCACACAGAAAGTCTTTCAACAATAACAACAACAACCAGAGTACAGACACCAACATAGCACAACACGACAACAACAAAACCCATCAACCGTATGACGCTACAAAAGATCTGAGACAGCTCGGTGAAACACTGACAGATACAAAGTCTGGATACAAAACCGTGACGACTCCTGAAAGTGAGCTGGTTCAAACCCCCGAGTCTTGCTGTTCTACTCGTGTAGTCTACTTACCCGACCACCCTGACGTCAGACTGACAAGTCCTGGTGACGCTGCGCTCGCCTCATCAGGTAACGTATAAAATCTTACCCAGTTCTCATGAGTTGTATAATTACCTCAGGAATACATCTAAGCGCCTATTCTGTAAAGCGAGTTGTCTTAAAATCCCTTTATCTTAATACAAAAACAGCATTGTAACTTTGCATCAACTCACTCTGTCTGTCTCGCTGTCTTCTCCTTAATGTTTCCTCCTTCTACTTGACATTTTCTGTCTGTCTATTTATCCTCATTTTCCTCTCTATCTGTCTGTACCCATCTTTGTATGTCTTTATTCTTACATGTTATTATCTCTCTCTGTGCCTCTATGCCTGTCTTCCTCAGTTTGCAATTTTTTGTCTGTCTATCTATCTTCCTCTTTGCACCTCTCTGTATGTCTGTATTTTTGCATACTATTCTCTGTTTCTCTGTCTGTCTCTTTCTTTTTGTTTGTCATTTCTGTCTGTCTGACTTCCTTTTTCCCTCTTTCTATCTGCCCCCGTCTCTTGATGTATGTTTTTATTTTTTGCATGTCATTCTCTGTCTCTGCCTCTATGTCTGCCTCTCTATCTTTTCATTTATTTCTGATAAGTTCTAAAGGTTTTT
Organism: Elysia marginata; assembly: GCA_019649035.1. Taxonomy (NCBI): domain Eukaryota; kingdom Metazoa; phylum Mollusca; class Gastropoda; family Plakobranchidae; genus Elysia; species Elysia marginata. Next base: position 56,270 of record BMAT01012434.1, read on the forward strand.
TTTTACAAAATAAAATAGCCCTGAAAAAATTGATGAATCTTTTACGGTTTGACAGGTCTGACATTTAAGAAAGCATCGTCTCAAAAGGAAACGTCTTGTAATTTAGAAACTGCGACATCCGACGCATTTTACCAGACTGTGAGATATATCATCTTTTTTTGTGTGTGTAATCTCAGCTGAGAACCTTCAGGAAGTATGTTAGTTCACAATACGTCAAGGACCAGATCTAGAGTATAACTTTCGCCAGGGAAATTTTTACCAGTTATTTTTTATACGTGAGAGAATTGTTGTAAGAAAGTTTTAGGCCTGAACGTCGGCGAGATGTCATACAATTTTCAAGTGGTATACAAACACGGCATCGAGCTGCCTCGGGGGCGACAAAGTCAGGAGTTTGTCATAGATCCAGATAGCTGGCACAGCAGGAGGGTATGTGTGTGCGTGCGTGTGTGTGTTTGTGTGTGGAGCGGTGGATGTACACACCCCGCGGTTTGTTTTGGTAAAAGATTGAAGAGTTCTTTGATGTAAAGCTTTCCGTTTTAATCGACTCGGGACATCTTTTCAGAGATGGGTGGAGCTGAAAGAAGAATCGGGGGAGAAAAAAGGAATAAATTTTCTTTAAGGTAATCCAGAGAGAGATAAAGAGAGATAGAGAGATAACGCGGGTGAGGAATGGTGAGAGATAGATAGATAGATAGATAGAGAGAGAGAGAGAGTGAGAGAAAATAAAAAAGCCAAACCATTATCCAAATAAATCAGAAACAATTTTAAAATTCGTAATA
>BMAT01012437.1:14750-27695 GCA_019649035.1 Elysia marginata
ATTATTATTATCATTATTATTATAATTATCATTATTACTGTTATCATTACCCAGAATGTCCCATCACTTTGACCAGGCGTCGGTACAGAGAATCAGTTCACTGGGAAGTCTGAGGGCCTCTAAGCTCATGTGGCTACTTAGCAATCTACCTACCTATTTACCTACCTATTTATCTTGCTCTCTACCCAGAATGTCCCACCACTTTGATCAGGCCTCTGTACAGAGAATCAGTTCACTGGGAAGTCTGAGGGCCTCTAAACTCATGTTCCTGCTTAGCTACCTACCTACATATCTATCTTCCAACCTACCTACCTACCTACCTATCTAAAAAAAACCTTAAATGTGCGGAAGGAGATTTTTTCGCATTGTGCGCATCGAAGAAAGTTCTGGCTATCGAACGTACCCCAGACAGCCATCTGATGAGGGCAGAGCTGCCCGAAACTTTAAAGTAATGGCGAGTTAACAAATTAAGGTAATATGACAATTATAATGCTCCTAAAGTAGAGCACTCTACAAATTGTGTTATTTTCACCTAAAACATACAGTACCTACCTATCTATCTATCTTAATCTCTGCAAAGAATGTCCCATCACTTTGATCAGGCCTCGGTACAGAGAATCAGTTCACTGGGAAGTCTGAGGGCCTCTAAACTCATGTTCCTGCTTAGCTACCTACCTACATATCTATCTTCCAACCTACCTACCTACCTACCTATCTATCTATCTTAATCTCTGCACAGAATGTCCCATCACTTTGATCAGGCCTCGGTACAGAGAATCAGCTCACTGGGAAGTCTGAGGGCCTCTAAACTCATGTTCCTGCTGAACGCCCCGCTCCAGGTTGTGTACGGCGCTATAGTCGTCTTGGTCGGGCTGGCTACCTACGCCTACTACTCCTACCACGGGTGTGACCCCTACAAGGTCAGAGGTCATTGTTATAATGCTGCAGTTTTAAGGAACACTATCGTATGTCCACCAAGGGTAATTATTCAGGAGAGCGAAAAAACCAACGACAATTAATATTACTTAAACTTCGCTTGTACGATGAATTTATAATTATGTTAACGCAAGAATGGAACGGGCTAGAAAACTCTAAACTGCGTCGAAAGATGCGCCTTTTTTTCACTCTATTACGTTAATACCAAATACTTGATTTGCCATTTTTGCACATTACGAGGGTTCTCCCTAGAGCGGCAGAATAGTGGGCATTACGTCAAACTCCACAGAATGCTTCACTGCTCGTTGCTCTATCTTTCTCTCTTCCTACCTCTCTCTCCTTCTTTTCTCTCTCTTATTCCCTCTATCTCTCTCTCTCTGTTCCTTCTAGAGACAATTAAAATCTTTTTTTTTTGTCGCTATACCCGTTTTAATCTTACTTAATCCTTTTTTGTTTCTACATGCCTCTGCTTTTTTATTTCTTCTCTCTCTCTCTCTCTTTGTCTATCTCCGTATTTCCTCTTTTCTCTCGGCTTATCTATTTATTACAGCCCCTTATCATAGTGCTGCCCGGGACAAACGAAATGCAGTATCTGCAGTGTTAACCATATGACAGATACTGCATTTCGTTTGTCTCGCGCAGCGTGAGCAATCAACTCATTAATACTAACTCAAAGTTTATTTTTTTCTGGCTCATCTTGATCCTCCTGCAGGCAGGTCTGATCAGCAACCGGAACCAGTTGGCTTCATACTTTGTTCTTCACGCCCTCACTGATATTCCTGGCATGGCCGGTCTTTTCATGGGAGTTCTGTGCTGTGGGTTCTCTCAGTTCGCTCTCATCAGGTAAGATAAGATTTTGTACCTGCGAACTTCTCAGTCCTCTATCGAGAGAATTTACCGCACTCCTTTCTTTTTCCGGGTTTCGTTTTTTCTTACCTTGATTATGTAGAGATATAATCAGAAATATTTAAAATTTTCCTTTATTTCATTTTAATTATTGTGGCCCTTCCCGATGATTTTTGCACGACAAAGTTTAATTATAGCCTCTGACCACACTGAAGGCCTGCCTCGATGGCCTTGAATAATATTAATGTTAAATTCATGTACATACATACATATACACAGGTCTTTGCCTAGACCACCACGGGTCCTTACTCATAGTTTTACTTTTTGTTACTTTTTTCTTTGTTCTTCCCACATTGAACCAGGAATCAATGCCATGGCGGCCAACACTGTTCAAGACATCTTACGACGCCCTCTCCAGAAAGTCCAGGAAGGAACGATAACTCTCATCACTAAACTGCTCGTGGTGGGTTATGGGACGTTGGCCATTGCTCTTGCCTATTTGGCGAAGACGTTAGACGGTCCGGTGACGCAACTAGCCGGGTCAGTTATGGGTGCCCTGGGTGCGCCCGTCGTGGTCATCATCTTCATGGGCGCCAGCGTACCGTGGGCCAACAAACACGGCGCGCTAACCGGGGCCGCGGCCTCCCTAGCGTTCAACCTGTGGATGAGTCTGGGCCGGACGTTCCACGCGAGTCCGGTGACGCCGTTACCGTCAATATCGCCCGGGAACTGCTCTAGACTGTCATCCAGCTCCGAAAACTTTGGTGATTTCCTACAGTTCAATAGCTCCGCCAACAGTATAGATCTAGCAAGACACGATGCAGATCTAGAAACATCCACACCGGGCAGCCATTCCGTGGAAAACAGTGCGCAGGCGCAAGAGCCGTTTTTCCTGTACGTCATCAGCTACGAGTGGTACACTCTGATTGGCTGTGTTGTCGGGATCAGCATCGGCTTGGCGGTCAGCTTCCTGTCTAGTCTCCGTTACCACGGCAACCATCGACTTCCGGTGATTAGGAGGAATGTGGAATACACCGACGCCATCTATATGTTCCCTTGTGTCAGGCGTTTTTGGGGGATGACAGACCAGCCGGCTAATGGGTTTTATAAAGGGTCCGCTGCTGCTGAGATAAAACAGTTGATACACTCGAACGGTGGAGTAACGTTGATTAAAGGCTCTCACTTGGAAGAAAAACTGTGAATGCTTTTACACTTTTGCAAAAGAAAAACCGAATTAGGAAAAATTTTCGCTCTTGTTGGGGATGATTTTTATTACTTTAAGGCAAGAAGCTCAAATCGACGGTTTGAGGGATGTTTTTTTTTAAATTCTTTCACACAGTTTTTTTTTTTGTAGATTAAAAACGAACGGTACATTAAGCAGACATATCGCAGATTAAAAGCTTAAAACACAAAGATATGGCATTTGTCGTAGCTTTTATTTTGAAATAAACTATGTCTTAAAATAAAATCACTAGACTTGTGGCATATTAGTTTTTTAGGCATTATATACGTCAGGTAAAGAAAAAATATGACGCATAAATCTACTCAAATACTCCAAGCCTTTTACATGGGTTTCCCAATAGGAAAACAAATTACAAAGTAAAATATCTTTTGAACTCATAGAGGAGCAGCAATGAAAGCGCATCACTCTATTTCTGACAAGACCTTTCACTGCCTACAGTCGGGTACTCCTTTAACGCATGATTGAGACCGACAAGTGTTTTTAAAGAGGCTTGTTCAAGGACTCAACGTCATTCTGCATCTTCCGCACACAGGGGTCGAACCCCTGAACTTTCGGCCTGGAAGTAGAGCGTCTACAAATGGACCACGACTTAACACGTTAAGAAATGAACGTATTTATAAAAACTTGTGAACTGAAGCTGATTTTCATAAGCTGTCTTATTCAATTGTAAAGTGAACTCAAAACTCATACGGTTGGAATAAAACTACACTCGTGCCTTATAATATCATCTCATTCTCATCGTAAAGACATCAACAATTATCATTTTTCTCTGGATGATAACCATGTGCAATTCAATCAGTCAGACTTTCAATTTGCGTCTAGATCTAGTTTTTTTTTTTCTTGATGTCTCCCTGATGTTTGAAAGAATGAGGTTTTTCAGTTTATAATTTTCCCTTGCTTTGTAAATAAATCAAGCTGAATAGTACGCTGTTGCACCAGACAGCTGCTCACTTTATGTTTTTTTCTTTTTAATCTTTTTTCTTCTGTGTCTTTAGTCGGCGTGTCTATACTCTGTGTAGTATTTTCTGCTAACTGTGTGTATGTATGTGTGTATGTGTGTGTGTGTTGTGTGTATGTGCGTGAAGAAATTATTCATAATCGTCCAGCATGTCTTCTCACCACGCTGCGCCTACACAAAAGACGTCAGTGTACGAGGGGAGGAATAGTGAGTTTGTGTAAAATGTTTTTGGAAGCAGGCCCACAAATCTAGAATAGTGTTTATTGTGATTGAGGACCCCATTTAAACATATTTCACATTCAAAAATAAATTTAAATTTAGACCTAAACAACTAAATCTAGATAAAAACGTTTATTCCCAATACCAATTTGCGACGTTAATTTTAAAACTTTGTATTAAGAGGCAGCGAATAACCTCAGTTTTCTTTTACAAAGTACAGTCTTTAAAATCTTTTCGAAAACATATCAGCACGTGACACGGTATGTTAAAGCATTTAATCCCATTTCGCTACTCTTGTTGAAATCTCTGTCATAAAATTATTTAGAATATAAATTTTGCTCTCTCAAGGTGATTTGGTTGTGTTTAGGCATCATAATGAATATTCAGTTATAGTTAAGTCGAACTGGATTTTGCTGCTAGTTCTTATTTTCAGTGTCCACTGATAAATTGATTACCGATACTTGATATAGATTTTTTTTTAAAAACCAGAAATTTGCCGTTTCTACAATAAAACTTCGGCAGAAATGAAACGATTGTGTCTTTCAACGTATGTGTTTGTAAATTTATCACTGCTTGATGATTTGAGTATGAGAGCTATACCGACCTATCCTATTATAATGTCTTGTAAAATCAGGACAGAGCTGGTCTCATCTTGAGTAGTCTGGTCCACCTTAATTTCAATGAAAGATACAGAGTGTAAAACATGTTTACACGTGTAAAACGCTAAGGAAAAGCGGAGAAAGAATAAAGCCCGTTTCACATACGTGTAAACACTGAGGAAAAGCGGAGAAAGAATAAAGCCTGTTTCACATGACGTGTAAAACGCTAAGGAAAAGCGGAGAAAGAAGAAAGCCCGTTTCACATGACGTGTAAAACGCTAAGGAAAAGCGGAGAAAGAATAAAGCCTGTTTCACATGACGTGTAAAACGCTAAGGAAAAACGGAGAAAGAATAAAGCCCGTTTCACATGACGTGTAAACACTTAGGAAAAGCAGAGAAAGAATAAAGCCTATTTCACATGACGTGTAAAACGCTAAGGAAAAACGGAGAAAGAATAAAGCCCGTTTCACATGACGTGTAAACACTTAGGAAAAGCGGAGAAAGAATAAAGCCCGTTTCACGTGACGCGAACCCCTAAGGAAAACTCTGGACTGGATACGTTGAACCTTTAAGTATTTTATCGTCCTCTAAGCTGCTCGAGGCTAACTTGTTGGAGGGACTGGAAAAAAAAAACTTTCACATCAGATGAGAGCGCACTATAAGATTTTTTAAAGCAAAAACGGATCATCGGTGTAGAGATAATCTGCAGTCCTTCGCACAGGATAGGCGTCGTGTTAAACAGGTTTGGCAAGACCATTAGAAAAGGCCTGGCTCAAAACCCTGTTGATAATAGAGACCGAGCGTTATCGGCCCGCCCGCGGGAATGAAAACTCCAATAGACTTCTGTAGGAAACGTCACGTCTCCCTAGATTTAGTCTCGCTAGATCTAGATCAAGAGAAGTAAGTATTTGGCACTTTAACTTATCAATAATGATTACAAAAGAAAGCTTTGTCTAAAGATCTATAGGGTTTTATAGATTAAAAGATTTCAACATTGAATCGTAGTATCACAGGCTCTTATCACAGAGAGCGACCGAGGCCAAAAAAGTCAAGAGTACCGCCAGTCTGCTTCATTGAATGTTTTCTGAACCTTCCATTCTTCGTCTTCTTTGAACCTTGATGGGGTATCAAGCATCGCGATGGGGTCAAGGCTTTTACAAAAAAAACTCAGTCCTGGGCGCTCTTTAGCATTTAAAGCTTCAGGGTTTAGAGAGTTACCTACAGAAGTCTATTGGAGTATTCATTCCCGCGGCCCGCCCAGGAGGACGAAGTCCACAGGGGAGGAAATCCAGTGTGGCTGGTGGGCTAACGGGGCCCGTTAGCCAATCATCTTCTGTAATCGCTACGGTGTGTGTGTGGGTCATACGTTATCGTCGCCCGCGCGCAAGGTCTCTTTTACAGCTTTTATATAGAAAATGTAGGCTACTTCTAATTAATTTTTAAAAATAAAAAAAGAAGCAAACAAAAAAATGCAAGGTAAAAGTTTTCCCTACCCAGTTTTAACTAGACAATTCAGGGTTCAATAGATCTCCTATAACTTCAAATTTAACCCATCGATTATTTGGAAATATTTGAGTCTCATACAGGTATGCTTTTAGCGTGAGATAGATTTTGTTGTTGCTGCTGTTGCTGTTGTTGTTGTTGTTGTAATTAAAATTTCCCCTCAGTCAGTGAAAATAGCAAATCGGTAAAGTCCGAGCAAGCAAAAAAAAAAATGATCTTGAGGGAAATTAAAAGTAACCGCAATCGTTTGTTATCTTTTCTTTTTTCACGCCCAAGTGTAACGGGTTTTCCCTAACAAGTCCTAAAAGGCACCATCTATATTTCACATCTGACGGCATATCCGTCTTACTAAAAAGACGCAAAACAGAACGATATTAGGTATTACTTTTATCTTGTCAACATTCTGGCGTAATTCGCATCAGGAGTCTACATCCAGATAGGCTTGAGACATTTTCATTCATATCACAGTTTGATATTATCAAGTTTCACACAAGTTAGAAACAATTCCCTGTCGAAGGGCACAAGCACAATAATGGTTGGAAAACGCGTTGCTCTCATTGGTTCGGGATGTTGGTAAGAAATTTTATTGATCTAGATTAGAAGTCTAAATCTATTATTTTCTGTGACTACGTAAAATTATGAGCCACAATCATTCTGACCTAAATCTACCGCGTCAATCTCTTGTTCGGGACTGTGTATCAGAAGTACGGTACCCTGAAAGCGTGTTAGGCCTAGTTAATTATTAAAATGCGTAACATTTTTCCTATCGTGCCACACAAAGGGGCGCGCAATCAGCGAGAAGAGCGGTGGAAGAGATTGGTGTTTTACCAAGATACAAGTAATCCTGTTGAGATTTAGATCCAGACCAGACGCAATATTGTTTCTGGATCTAGGTCTAGACTGAAGCAGGAAATCTGATAAGATGCGAGAAAAAAGTTCCAGGCTACCAAATCTATATACTCTGGCAGATCGTTGAGGTTTCGTGGCCCTAATATTTGCGTTCAGTGATTTATCATAGTAGTGTCTTCTCGTAAACTGATATTGATACGTTGATAAGTGAATTTACCTTTTTCGTTAAAATAATGGGAAGCTTCCTTTCTTTGTCAGAAACATTACGGACCCACATAAAGATACTTGAAGCAAAATGCTTTGAAATACTTTTTATAACTGTTAAAACAAGTCTCAGTTTTAACACGCATGTTTATCTCTCATCTTAAGCCGTTTAGATCTAACAGGCTTACCTTTGTTTCAGCTGCTTTTATTCTAAATTAAATAGTTAGTGCTCTCTGTTATTATTTTATTTGTTTTACACCTTTTGCTTATTCAACGAGATATCTAGGTGCAAACGTTTTAAACATATCGATCTCTAGGTATAATCACCCTGAACCATTGTAAAAAATTTTTATGACTAATCGGTACCAGTCAAATTAAAGTACATAATGTAGACACCACTTGAATAATAATTATACGGTATGCTTGCAATAATTAAACCGTAGATTCTCCCCCTTTCGCATTATGACCTCTACTGACCGGAACTCGGTCGAAGGCGGAGTCAAGGGTGAAGGTCATGTATCTCCTTCACTGAAGTGAAAGTTAAAAAATGTAAACACTGTTGCCGACTCCACTAGGCTAATCTAGACTGCATTAATTTTTTTTTATTGTAATAAACAGATATACATCAATAAAAATCCCAGGTCTATACATTAAGATCTAGATAGGTTTTAGGTCTACTGTAGATCTCGATCTAGATATCAAAATCGTATTGAGTGCAATTTTTTTAGATTTTAGATCTATTCTAGGCCTAGAATCTAGATTAGATTAGTCTTTTAGATCTTATCTATTCTAGCAAGTTAGTTTAGCGGATAAACTCATCACATCGACTACCATACCAAAACTCTGTCTAGATTTTAGATCTACCTAATAATCTATCGTCATGAACAGAGCTCTGTCAGCAATAAGGCGCGTTGGCCTTATCGGCTCGGGTAACTGGTAAGTAAAGTCATTGAAACTCAATTATTTGGAAACTAATCTAGATCTAGAATGTAAGCCTATCTGTTCAACTCATTGTCTCCGAGTCATTGCAAGGTGCATGGAAGCAGAAGTAGTTTTGTGCCGTAATCGTACGTGAATCAACTGCCATGAAATTGTTCAATGATCCTGTGCCTGTGGTAAAGTATCATGACTGGTGACGCACTAGGTTCTCGTACTGAATGTGATTGTAGTATGAAACTACATTTGCATCCATGCAAAATGCAGGAACACCGAGACTATGATCAGTTTTCCTACCAACCATTTCTTTAGCTTTTGTCTTTAAAAAAATTCTGGAAAAAACATTTGCAATTTATAAGTTACGGAGACAATGATTCGTCACAACAGAGATCTTATGTGCTGACGGCTTAACATGGATGACGTATTAATCATAGGTAGCGTGGGTTTTACAGTAGACGATTGGCTGATGGGCCCCCTAGCCCATTAGTCATGTTGGATTTCCTCCGCTATGGGCATTGTCCTCCTGAGCGGGCCCATAGCACTTAAAATCTTTTGAGTCAACTTGGGCTGCCCACTGACCATGCCTTTAGAAGCTAAAGTAATGAAACCACCTGTAACAACTGACTGCCCACTGACAGTTGTCACTGTAAGTGTAAGTACTTTTGCCTCTCAGGTCTGGTATCCATCCCTTTAAATAATAAATTGGGGTCATCAATGAAACATCTTAAAAGATCTGATGCTTACAAATCAATGAAGCAACTTGTACCTCAAAGCAAAGTTTTAACTTTATTAAAATTTCATTTAATAAGGAACAGTTTTTTTTTGCAGCAGCATTGCTATGAATTTAGATTAAAAGCTAAAGAATACAACTCGCAGTCAAAACAAAAATATTGAACATTTAAGTTAACATTTTGAGGCTAAAGTGCAAGCCACAAGATACAGAATGCATTTAACTAAGAAATGATGATTGGAATTATTGTTGCATTTAAATTGTAAAAGTTGCTACATGATTGTTGAAACAAGGTAGGCAACTTTACAAAATGCTGCCTTCAGTGATGTAAAACTACAGGTATTTGACCATCTTAATCAACCGATAGAGCTAAATGGTTTTTTTTTTCATGAATAATGTGTACTACAAACGCTGTCTATGTGATTATTCCTTACCAGGGGCTCAGCAATTGCTAAGATTGTGGGTCTTAATGTTCTGCACCAGCCTGAGCTGTTTGAGAAGGAGGTGCTCATGTACGTGTACGAGGAGATCATAGACGGTGCCAAACTGACTGACATTATCAACGTTGAGCACGAGAATGTGAAATACCTACCCGACATCAAAATCTCGCCCAATGTGGTAAGTGCAATACAATGAAAACCTCTGACATTGAAGTCGGATATTTCATTCAAGATTCTCATGATTTGTAGTTTTGTAAGAGTGAGATTTCTTTTTCCTCTTCAAAGGCTTATATGGATTTTAACTAGTCTGAAATCATTGAGGTTCAATTCTCTTGAATCTAAGTTTATATTAAGACCTATAGAAGGTTTTCGTTCTGTAGCTATGAATAAAGGAATTGTATCTAATCTTATTTCAACTTGTGTTTGTTTGCTCACCGTGTCACCACAGATAGCGGTACCGGATGTTGTCCAGGCATGCAACAACGCTGACATCCTCATCTTTGTATTGCCACATCAGTTTGTGAAGGAGACGTGCATGAAGATGGCGTCTGCTGTGAAGCCAGGGGCCCTTGGCCTCTCTCTCATTAAGGTACGTAGCGCAGGTTTCCTTCCTACTGACCTAGGTCCCTTATAAGGCTTTGTTCCTCCACCACTGGAAGAAGCCTTCCGCACCAGCTCCCCATCCTTCTCTATCCTGTGCATCCCTTCTCCATACCATTTCATTCAGTTTCAGCTGAACCAGATCATCTCAACATCTTCACTTTTATCTTTTATCTTCCTCTGGATCTTTTGCCCAGTTGACATTAGAAAATTTAGCTTAAACCAAAGCTATAAAAAAATCTGATGCATGCTGAAATTACTATATGTGTCTGCACTTCAATATTTTTTGCTGGAGCTGTCTAAGTAATAGTTGACTAATATACAAGGATGCTGTTTTTCCGTTATTTTGATCCTGACGGTCTTCTTTTTGCTCAAGATCAAACTTCATTCATATGTAATTAATTTGCTGTTTTTTATCATAGCTTTAGACGTTTGTGTACATGAGAGTGTAGTACAATATCTTTAGCCTTAACACCTTAAAATGTTTAAAGCACAACATAGAGTTTATAAACAAATTTTTGGTCTGGTTTTCCTTTTAGAGCTGGTAGTCTTTTGCTAAAATATTCTTTTTGTTCTCTGTTTTCCTTTCTGCCACAGGGGTTTGTCTTGACGGAAGGGGAGGGCATTCAGCTCGTATCCAACATCATCAAAGATACGCTCAACATTGAGACAGCCGTGTTGATGGGGGCCAACCTCGCCACTGAAGTTGCTTCAGAAATGTTTTGTGAAACTACAATTGGTAAAGCACTCCTGGAAGAACAACCCTAGTTGTTTTTTCATCAAGTTTAGTTTCAGTTTCGTTTTATCAAGGATGGTTTTTTTCCTAATTCACTTGATTTGCCTCTTTTTGTCTTCAAATTCTTTTTTTACCCACAATTCTTACATAAACATTTTTTAAAGGTCCTTTCTTCTTCATATAAATCTCTTGCTTTCTTTTATCGTGCCTGGGCATAGGAAAACCAAGCTAAATGTGTAAAATTTTAGCTATCAGGTTTAGTATTTTGCAAGAAAGAGGAAAAAACCTGAGCAAAAAACATTGCAGTTGAAACCTTTAAATTCAAATCTTTCGTAAATTAACCGAAAATTGAAACGAATTGTATATGTCAGAAGTCAGGTTTATTTTAATCTAACAATTTTTTGGTTTTGAAACTAGTATAGGACCTGCCTTCCTCAACCAACCGCCCCCTGACAGACACATACAAACTCAATTCTATTTGCAAAGGGCATGTATGTGTGGCTTCTTGAATATCAACTTGGTTTAATGAGTGTTTGGTGGTGGAAGACTATTACTATAAAGATTTTGTTATTATGTCGTCCTCAGCTTGTCACAACGAGGAACATCATGACATCCTCAGCAAACTGTTTCAGACTCCGTACTTCAGGGTGAAGGTCATCAAGAATGTTGCCGGGGTAGAGTCTTGCGGAGCTCTCAAGGTGACCACATTACTCCCTGAGATAGCTAGAGAATTTTTAATCATTTTGCTCCTGAAAAAGATGTCTACAAGTCTATGGGGAAAAAAATAAATAATATCAGATAACATCTGTTTAATATTAAGAAGGAGAAAAATTGAGATTTTTAAAATTGATCCTTTTAGTTTTATATTTAGTTTGTCTTAAATTGAAAATAGAAGCAATCATTACGTCACCAGACAGACCTCGCTGAAACAAAAAAATACATCAAAATAAATAAAAAGAAGTCAGATTTTCAAATATTGATACCAACTATTTTTATATATTCGTGAATGATGTTTAAATCAGGCCTGAGCAGTTTCTGTTAATTTACATTAAACAAATAATCTAAAAGTTTACTCAGTTTTTACTTGATTGGTTTTTTTTTACTGATGTTTTTTTAGAGTGGGGGGGGGTGTTCAAATTTAGAAGGAAGTGCTACCTAACCAAAGCCACACCACTGTAAAACCATAAGTGCTTGCAACTTGTTTGAGTGAAACATTTGTAATGCATTTGTTCGTATTTATGATTGAATTGATTAGTATTATTTGATCACTTATCTCTCTATTTATCATTGATTTGATCGATTTTATTTGATCACTTATCTCATGAACACACTCACACACTTGTATTTGTGTAGAATGTGGTTGGAATCGGTGCTGGTATCGTGGACGGTCTCGGCTACGGAGACAACACAAAAGCCGCTGTGATCCGACTTGGACTGATGGAGATGATGAAGTTCACCAAAGTTTTCCTCGACAGTGAGTCAGCTCCACAACCCTCTCATGCTTGGTGTCGTATAACACACGCCGCACAGACGGAAACAACTTTATTTTTTTAGTTTCTTCCAGACTTTTATTGATGTTGTAGTTGATGAAGTGATGAAGTGAAATGTCTTGCGTCCAGGGTGAATGAGTCGGATGTCTCAATTTACGCCTTCAAAGGTTTTGCTATTTAGAAAAAGACATGTTCCAAGCAAAAAAAATTTCATAGTATTATCAATATTTTATTGAAAGACATTAAAACTTTTGGTTCTTTTAAAATAAAGAGAACAAGAACAAGATAAAGACAGACCTTTCAATGGCGTTTTCTCAAGAAAGGAATTTCTGATTTACGCCTTATTTGCCCTGGACATTTCACAAATAGTATAATAAATATGTAATGTCGAATATTATATCTATACTGTACCCCAAAAAAGCAAAGTAATAAAAAAAAAAAAATTAGACAAAGCGACCTTCTTGCCCAGTCAGTAGGAATTTGAGCAAACATTGTTTCTTTACTTTTTCTAGCATCCTTTTCAGTCTTGTTTTTATACTTTATTTAACTGTGGTAAAATCTGTAACACTTTCCATTACCTTGTCAAACATGTAAGTTTTCAATGTCTACCATCAACTCTGCTTATGTCAATATCTAAGGGACATAACCAATAACAC
>BMAT01012437.1:61702-71797 GCA_019649035.1 Elysia marginata
TGCCAACAAATGAGTTTGTAGTATTTTTTTTTAATGCTTATATTTATTGTTGGTTAGTTTGGTCTTTTTGTGAGGGGGCAGGTGTTTATTATAAATGTTCATCAAAATAAGTCAACAACCTTCGTTCCCAAGGGAGTAATAATCTTATGAAACAATGTTTATAACTAATTCTATCTGCGGTAAAAAAATCTTTCGTGGTGACGACGACTGTCTAGTTCGAAACAAAAACATCCGACTATTTCATCCCGAGAAGCGAGACAATTATTATGAATTATGAAGTAACTAGATCATGCAAATTGCTGCACTGGTAAGAGCAAGGTACAAGAACTCTTCCTAAAATAAAACTAATAAAAGCAGAGCCTTCTATGAATATCAAGATAAGAAAGAAAAAAATGGTTAAATCTTTCTGCTACGTCTTTGGGACTTCAACTGATTTTAAGTGCTCAGGCCATGCGTTGTTAGTTTCAAAGAAAAAAAAGATATAATTTAAAATTGATGGGACATAGATCTCCGTTGAATTCAACATCACATCACTTTTATGCACTGACTGCCAGTAAGTAAATTTCTCCCAATCTGCATTGTTTATTTCTTCATCATTAACAAAAAAAAAAGAGTGTTTTTTTTTTAATTTTTCAATTATTTTTTTGCACACCGAGGCCTTCCAACTGAATCAATGAAGCAAAAACCAGTACCAATTTTTTGTATAGTACCTTTTTTTTTTTATTTTTAAGTTTCAAGAAGATACTGTAGTGATTTTTCTTTTAAGTTGACTGTAGCAAATATGATTTCTTTTAAAGCAGAAAAGTCGAAGAAAATGTTAAGATCATCACAAAGATTTCAAGTAAGAAAAGCATTAAAAAGCTTTAATGTTCTGTCATATGATAGGAGCTGTTTATCTAGTTAATGATATGGAGCTTCCTAATTACTAGGTTAAATTAGGACATAAACATAAATTTCAACAGGCAAAAAAAAAACCGTTAAATTTTGTAATTTCCATGGTCATGCAAAGCCGTATACATGGTCACTACATCCCTATCATTAAAAATATGACAATTTTTAGACAAAACGCTAGTGTTCATTACAAGATATATAATGATTTAAATAAAACATAAAGCAGCCTGAAGCTTATTTTTCCTGTATCTGGCGGCGCAGCTGCACTTTGCTTCGTCTCTACGAGTAGAAAGATTTTTTTTTATTGTTTGTTGTCATGGTAGGCACAAAAAGCAGTAATAAATGGAAGAGTTTCGGGGCAAAATGAAATACATATATACTCAATTCAAAACTTTGTTGGATAGTAAACTTATCATTACTTCATATTGTATTAAACTTAAATATGTAAAATTATAGGGCAACATCACATTTCGATGAATTTATTTTGCTACGAATGCATTGCTCATTTAATTCATTTTCCGCTTCCTGTCGACTGATTAAAAAAATGGCACTGTACATCTATAAAAGATCGCTGAATAAAAACAAATATATTCTTCATTATCCATTTGCGTGAATGGTGTTAACAATGAATGCTCACAATGCCAAATATTTTTTTTCCTTTCTATCATATCTACCAAGAACAGTTTTTAAAACTTTCAAAGAATTATCCACAACTGGGAACATTGGTTCAACAAGAAGAAAACTTTCAAAACAGGAAAACAACCTTTCCTTAACATCTATTTAATTAGAAAATTTATGACAGGCTAAAATAAAACATCTGTTGAATGCCGCCCCAAAAACCCTTCAAATGAGTAAAACTTCAAAATTTCGAGACTATTGAATTACCAGAAACTAATGTATGAGAAAAAATTGAAGTTGGAAAAATTAATTGCAAGCGGTGACGTAAAATTTGTTAGTATGCTATGATATTTCGGAACAATACTAACATAAAAAAAATAAAAAATTGCAAATGCATCATATAATGTGGGGGTGTGTCTGATTCAGCCTTGACCTTGGATTATGTTAATCAGCAAGCAAAAAAAGAGAGAGAGATAGAGAGGGCGTTTAATCACCTTTCTTGGACGCCGCCGAGTCTGAAATTGTGTCACGTTAGAAACAAAAAAAAATAAGCCAAATGCAGAAATGAAGAAGTGGTTGGTTGTTGTTTCTATGTTGTCTTGTGTAGGTAGCACTTTACTGCTAGGAGAAATTTTTCACGTTGGCTTAAAACTTTGAACATCTCTACTAACAGTTGTCAACAGATTTTTTCAAAAGTTCTACGCAAGCTCTCACTTGTGTGCCAAGCTGGTTCTTTCGGGTTTTTTTGTTGTCAACATATCTGTTTTGTTTCTTTTTTTTTGCTTTTTTTTTTTTTATTTAATCCGGTTTTTGTTTTTCTGTTTTCTGAAATATTCTATTTAAAAAGAAACTTTAAAAAAAAAAAGAAGGAAGAAAGAATTATTTTTTTAAAAAGTGTGTCTGGTTTGCTGCGAAAGAAAATTGTAAATGGGCTTAATCGTGAGTTGGGTTACTTGTAAACTTTTGTTAAAACCTGCAAGGACACGGAACAGCTATTTGTATGGAGTTATTGAACACCACATTGAATAATTGGTTACAAACTCATTTCAAAATGCAAACAGTCTAATATACATCATGCAGAACTTAAAAGTCTCATATCATGTTTTTTTTTCTTTTTTCGTTTCCCAGCTCTATTTTCTTATATCTACTTTTAAAACTCTTTAACTTGTTCAAATTTGACAGATTTTGATAATTTTTAACAATTGTTTAGACAGAGATGGCCTGTGCATGTTTGGGAAATCCAGTTCTTCATCGTTTATATCCAAAAGCTGTTCATAGATATCATGTCCATGAATTGATTTTTGGGAAATAGCAAACATATACTTCAGACTATGGTTCCAGTACCAGCATGTCAGAAGGACCAAATTTCTACTGCAAATCAGAAGATGCGCTAATAGCCTGTAACAAAACTTTGATGATTACAACATATACCTTTCAATATTTCGAAGCACCAAAAAATGCTTTATTCGTCGTGCTGTGAAAATTCTGACATCCGACCCACTTACACTGGTCAA
Organism: Elysia marginata; assembly: GCA_019649035.1. Taxonomy (NCBI): domain Eukaryota; kingdom Metazoa; phylum Mollusca; class Gastropoda; family Plakobranchidae; genus Elysia; species Elysia marginata. The sequence continues at coordinate 64,726 of BMAT01012437.1, forward strand.
AGGTCAATGAGTTGGAAATCGGTCATTCTTTTTGTTGTTGGTTTTTTTTTTTTTTTTTTTTGAGAAAACGCCTTTTACAGATATTTTTTGTTTGCTTCTTTTTCTACATATTTTCAAACAACAAAAGTTTTAGCATCTTTTCACAAAATACTGATCATGTTATAAATTTTTTTTCACGTTTGAAAGCTTAGAAAGAAAATGTCTTGGTCAAAACAGCAACACCTTTCTAGGTGAAGGTCGCAACATTAGCACATTGAAACAAAGACGGTAGTAATAAAGATATCCACACAGCCACGACACACCACATGTTTTACTAGCAAACATTAAACTGTGCATTCAATGCAATGTATTCACACAACGGTTACACTGCGCAGCAAGGGGACAATACTCATGCTCAGCTCAAGCCAATCTCGATAGGAAATTCATAACTTGTGTGGCAGTCCCACATGATGAGTCTAGTTGTGTAGTTTTGTGAAATAGCGAAATAAGTCTTAAGAGAGAGTCATTTCAAAGCTCTTTTAGATGTTTTGTCCCCACAGTATTATTTTGTCATATATCAGAGACAATAAAGAAGGATATACAAGAAGAGACTTACAGAGGGGACGATCTAGTATCTAGATTACCTCTGTAGCTAATGCTCTACAGGGATAGCAAATAAATGAAGTCCAATAGAGAAAAAACACTCAAAATTTTTTTCCATCAAAGATAGGTGATCATTTCAATTTTTCAATTAAATTTGTAGTTGTTTTATTTTTGCCGCAAGAAAACAATTTTGAATCAGATTTTTACCTTGATGATAGAAAAAGTTACATTTTCTCAAATCGACCATTACCACAACTAGACTTGTATATCAAGCATCGCACCATAGCACGGATAGTAGTTCTAGTTTGACCTATATGTTTTGTCAACGTACCAAGACCGCGGGGCAGACAGCTGTCGGGGGCAGCACGTGAGGTCGGTACTCGCCCAGGTCACACTCAGGCTTCATCTGGCTGGCACATTTGTTATGAAGCTGCAGGGAGGATAGAAGAGAGAGAAGGATTAACTTTTTACAAAAATGGTCCCCTTGCTTCCCAATAATAAAGTTACTGAGTTATAGCTATCTTTATAGATAACTTTTTGTCTTGAAATAAATGTATGTGTCTTGCAGCCAGTCAAAATGAGTCTTAAGTCAAAACTGGAAAGTAGAAAGATATTTTTATCATTAAAAAAGGTTAGGTTTTTTTTTATTCTAACTTAAAATACCACAAACAGAAGAGATCTATCATACTTCAGGAAGAATATAATTATAGCCGTTTAAAGTTGGCAAGGTTAGGACTCATGAAATTTCAGAAAAGGGAGAAAACTGCGCTTGAAGTTTAGACAATTGTAAAGTTGTGAAGTCCTTAGCAACTATACCATTCAAAATTTAACAGATAAAACAAGACATTTCAACATGAATCAGGTGTGAAAACTGTTCAGAGATGGTTTTAACATCAATATCTAAAATAAAAAGAAACCTGACTTCTGAATATCCACTTAACTTTGAAAGCTTATGTCTCAAAACTAGGCTGTGCAACTTGAGACTTATAGCAGCAATACTTGCACTGGAAGAGGTTTTCTTTTCTTTATATTTCTATGCACCACGCAGAGGAGGGATAGAGGCAGGAGGCTAAAGTAAGTGGCGGCTATTTTGACATTCGCTTGATCAGGTAACGCCACAGCCGCCATTGAATACATTCTTATTGTCTTTACCAAAAAGATAAGAATCTCTTGATCAAGACTAACGGTGACGTGACACCAACGACAATGAAGACCCTAAGACTTACGGTGACGTGGCACCAGCAACAGTGTAGACCCTAAGACTTACTGTGACGTGGCACCAGCGACAATGAAGACCCGTGACGCCGTTGTACGACTTGATAGACTTCCGACAGCGATCACATTTGCCGGCACAGTTACCTTCTACCCAATGGTGGTTCAATACCTGGTGGATTTGACAATAACACATACTTCAATAATTCAATAACACGATCAGGATACTTAAAACAGGAAAAAAAAAAGGGTTGTTTTATACGAGAGTTTGATATTCAAAGAGGGACCAAAAAAAGGTCTTTCAACCCTCGTACAAGTGATTTGAGAGTCATATGTTACATTATTTTACCACTGACAATAATGTGAATGGGTTTGTGAGGTTGGGCTTGAGTGTGCTGAACATTACTTCAAACTATTCTCAACTAGAACAATAAATGCTCAAAATAGGCCCTTTTCATCAAAGCATAAAAATAACTGAATTCAACAGCAGAAACGCACAAGCAAATTCAAACGTTACGTTGATTGACATCAGTATTTCTATAGAAACAAAAAAAAAGCTGAATCCCTTAACAAATTCAAAAAGTGAAAATGAAAGTAGAAGGTTTGCTTTTAAAAGCTGAAAGGTCCATAATGGAGCGATTCAATTGTTGCAACCACCTGGCTGCAGTGAGCATGACAACCGAAACATTGAAAAATTGTTTCACAAAATATTTCTAAACTAATACTGTTCCTTTATATCGTTGATGTCGTTTTTAGAATTGAATTAAATGATAACTGTTTTTCTCCAAAGATGAAAACTTCTGTGAATTTAATAAGGAGATACAGATAGCCAATTGACAACATTTAATTACAACTGTTTTATTCCATTCTTTTTTTATAACTCCCCCCCCCCCTCCCCACACCTTACCAGAATTCCTTTTCTCTATTTCTAAACCTTTCTTAACCCCCATCCTCATATCTAGCTTGTTAACAAAGAAAAAAAAATCAGAGTGTTGTATCAAGAATGAGAATAGAGCACAAAATTATCCTTCTTGCCTGGCAGCTATTGATTGACTTTCAAGGTGGGAGTTTGCCAACAGGAATGATAATATGTGTTCCAATTTCATTCCCAATATATATCATACCTGAGAGGTTTTCTTGGACTTGACATAGGTTGTGATGCAGGAGGCAGGAGCCCGTTGGACACAGCGTTCGTGGACTGTGTACTTGCAGACTAAAACATGGAAGGAGGCAACACGGGACATTCATAGAAGACTTAAATATATGTGTGACTCAAATGTTGACAAGAAGTGTAGGAATAAAAAAAAAATTACTTGCATGCTACAATTGCATATTTTGACAAGACTGCAAACTCTTTTTCTTTAAAAACAAAAAGAACTCCAAAACATGTAAGGCTTAAACTTACATACTACCTCAAAACTGCCGCTTTAAGAAAAAAAACATTGTATGTGCAGAAAAGGCAAAATTGGGTATTTTGTATCAGCACAATAGAATGTCCTATTTAGAGTTTTATCATTCTTTCATTATTATAATTCTAAATGTGTCGTATAAACAGAGTTTGAGTACATTATTGTTGTATTTTTAGGCTGCCCTGGAAAATTTCCCTGGTGGACACAAGATAAATGATTCCTAAAAACGGCAGAATACAAACTGCTGTATGTCGTGACTCACAAGAACAGCAGAGGCCTTGTTTGCCGAGCCCAACGAGCAGATTAAGACACAAGTTGCAGTAGGCAGGACGGTTGAAATGTTTGAGACGCCAGACGTGAGTTCCGTCATCTTGTACATTCTGCGGAAATAAAAACACGCAAAACAGGGAGTAAATTTATTCTATGCATTTGCTAAGTGAAAACCATTTCATGTCATGTTAGAAGATGGCACTCGTTATCGTTTTAACTCTGTATAATACCTGTCAATTACTTAAATTTCAATGTAAGATTTTGCCGATGACACCAGAACGTCTTTTTTTTTCCTTTTGTTTTAACTTTCATGCATTTTTTCTTGCATCTATGTGAAGACCTTAAGTGAAAACAATAAAATAAGGAAAATTTATTGACAAAATTATCGTAACTTTTTATTGTTGTCTTTCTCAAACCTGATCCACCTCATCAGTTGCTATAAAAATTTTAGTATTGTACAAATAGATCCATACTGTAATTTCAAAATAGCTTGTCACTGCCCTAGTAAAACTCATCCTTTATTCTTTTGAAATAATAGACACCACCCCCCCTCCCCGGTATGTTTTTTTTTTTTCCTTATTTTTCGCATTTGAGAAAAAAAATTTCTTGGCAAATTTAAAAAATATTTTTTCACTGTAAGATGGACAATAATATTACTAACACAGGGATATATATGCATGGTATGTCTCTGAGATTTTGCTAGCACAGTGATGACTAACTGAGAGCACCGTAGTTTAAGTCGTGTTACCAAAGTCCTCGTCCAATTCTCTAGTGTAACTGACCGTGTCTAAGCCGAGCAGAACCAGGAGCGGTATCGTGGTCATGCCTCCTTTCTTCCACTCCTCCAGCGAGACGGTACCATCAGAGTCGTAGTCAATCTCAATCATCATGTCTTGCAGAATCTGAGCAGCCGGGGGGAGAAAAAGGTCGGTCAGAGCCTCCTATATAATAGTCAATTGACTCCTGGATAGCTATAAGCGCCAGAGACACCATTTAAAATGAGTTCACAAGTATGTAAAACTCAAGGTTAAACCATCTCGACTGTAAAGGATATATAATTATATGTTTCTCTAAATTCTCAGGAAAAACTGTAGGGATCAAAGGCAGACTTGAACACAACAATCCTTCTTACCTCTATGTACTTCCATCAAACTAATCGAGTTGTTAATTAATGCTTTTAACTGAAATATAAAAAGTCTGTACTTCGATCTAAACAAGGATCTGGATCTAGAGGCCAAAACTAGCCCCATTGCAGTTCAGTGGTTAATGAAACGAGTGGCAAAAAGCAAGCTTTATGAGTTGCTTGTACATAAAAAAAAATAATAGAAAACAAAAAGAGGGTGAAAAGTCTGAATCTTTCAGGTTTAGCACAGCATAACTCACAGGTTTCAACTCTGATACGTCCCAGCCGAGATATTCTGCCACGCTCATCATCTGGTTGACTATACAATCAATTTCCTGAGGGAGAGAGAGAGAAAAACATCAGAACCACATAAGCCTTTCCATGTCAGTGCAGTTTCCAGAAGCCTCTAAGCAGACTTGCCACTCACCAAACTAAAAAAATCAGTATAACTGAGACAAAAAAATCTGTATTCAGGGTTTAAAAATTTGTAAAACCACGTAAAAAAATTGTGGCATTTATTACAGCTCCATCTTTGCTATAGCTTGAGAAAATTTGTTTCAAAGCTACAAGCTCCTTATTCAAAGGGCACTAACTCAATATTAGCCTGAGTGACTTGTGCCCAGATTCTCCAAGCACCTCACAATCAGATAAGGGCGTATGTGCAAAAGTTGGCCGTTTTGAATTATAGATTCAATGCGATTCCTCGTGGCTTGGTCTATATTATGTCAAATCGGCTTGCAGGTACTGTTAAAACTAGCCGAGTGGTTAGATAAAAATATATTGTGCTATAGTTTATTTTCATAAAAACATTTCGAGCGAAATACCCTCTGACATAATAGGCATATGCCCTAAAGGCGGTAAGGGCGAACATGGGTGATGAATTGTATATTTGCTAAGACAAGTTCATGCCAATCCTTATATACTTACACTGGCGTCAAGAATACCGTTGCCATCAGAATCATACAGTCGGAACATGACTGAAGAAAAAACAAAAATTTTTTTTCGATGGTAAAATATAACTTGTTTAAAAAAATAGTAATTTATAAAAATTCCATCCTTAAAATTATTTATTTTAACCTAAGTTTTATTAACAATAATTTTGGCAATTCAAAGCAAGTCCTACAGAGGACATGAAACAAACAGAAAATAAAACAACAAACTTCAATTTACATTTTGAGATGCGAGAAATCAGGCTGTCAAAAAATTTAGAGATCCAACTGAGGAAAAATGTACAGTGGAAACTTCATGGCTCAGACCTCTAGGCAATGGATAATAGTTCTATTCAAATAAAAGACAAGGAATTGTAAATATATTACTCAGGCTTCTGCTCTAATACGTTTTAGACATAAACAGATTTAATGGGCCAAATACGCCTTTAAGCCGTGCGAAAAATAAAGAACGACAGACTGGTACTAGACGACAAGCGCTGGTCTTAAAATTACATCATCTCATGTACAAGAAAAAGGGGAAGGAGGTAGAGCTAGAGGGAATGGATGCTTGACTGTCTTTCAAACGGCACATGTACAAGAAAAAGGGGAAGGGGGTAGAGCGAGAGAGAACGGATGCTTGACTGGTGGTCCAGCAGACTGATGTTTATCAACAATGTGGAATGGTCGTCTCGCAAGATCTCTCACTGCTTTAACACATGTGCAGCAAGACACTAAAATTAATAAGGGCTCCAAAAAAAAAGTCTGAACTGGGGGTTTGCCATACGACTAGCATTGGAATGGTAGGGCATCAGTCCTGGTTTGCCCAGACCTTTAAGAGGGTTTAGATACAATATCAAAGATCATTGCTTGTTTATCATAATCTTATATGAATTTTGGACAAGTAAAACTGCTCAGGATCAGAAGTAAAAATTTAAAAGAACTTAATGCAAACTTTGATTTAAAATTGAGAACTGAACCTCATTAACTTCAAATCTTGAATTAAAATCTAGATTTCTATCTCACGCATAACAGGTGCTTGAGAGAGTCCTTGAGAAAAGCTCTTCAGACAATGTTTCCTCACTTCCCTAGGGTGCTCAAAATAAAATTAAGCTGCTTCTCAGAGCTGTTCTTCTTCCAATTGTTGAGAAGGTACATCGGTAGAAGAGGGTCTGTCAAAATTTCTTCGAGAATATACAGCCTCTTAATGATATATATAAATATTGCTTTGTAGGAGAAAACTTTTTTTTAAATTTTGGATAAGAGAATTTAAATCAAAGAGATATATGAGTCAAGACAATCAGAACAAGCTTGTGTTCTCAGGGTGTGAATCAATTTGGTTCTGTCACTCATTTTGATTTGAAATTTAATAACAATAACAACATCTATCGTCCCTGTTCTTCAAACAAAGAGTTTATAAGCTTAAAAAAATAAAAAGGTAAATAAAGCTTTTATCAGCAAATATCTTTCTCACAACATTTTGCTAACTAAATTAAGCTATTTTTCCTGTCTCTCAAAACACACACACACTCTCTGTCACTCTCTCTATA
>BMAT01012441.1:34074-49325 GCA_019649035.1 Elysia marginata
AAACCCCCAACAAAAAACAACAAGAAAAAAACCAAAGCTTCCCGATTTACGCACCAACTTTCCAGCTCTTCCCCTTTCGCTAATGTCAATTTTCCCATATGTCTGTTAGATTTTTTCTTTTCTACAAAGTCTAGTCTACCACAGCAATAATGTTGATTTAAGGCAAAAGCATGCCTAGAACCGCTAGCCTTTTTGTTAGATAAAAAAGGAGCATAAACAAACAGCAAAAGTAGCATTGTCGACACTGCTGCAGGTATTGTTTTTATCAGTATTCAACTGTATCTCACATTAACGATTATCAAACATTGAAATCCCGAAATATCATTCTATGTTCCTTTGTTTAGTAGGGAAACGCATTTTTAGCTATTTCAGATATTTTCTTGTACTATTCCAATGATTCTCTCTCTTCGGTTTTTTTTCTTTGGTTCCATTTACAAATGTTTAGTTTCAGCGTCCTAAAAATCACTGAAAATTGAGCTAATTAGTCAAGGTGTATATTTTTTATTGAATGAAATGACTTCTAAGGTTTCACAAACGTATAATAATAAGATTATAGACTGTCTTTGAAAGTACCAACTCCGAATTGCGTTGATAAACAAAACTTCTTTTTACGCCTATCATGTTAAAGGAATTAAACTAAATTAAGATTTGAGGCCTCTTCTTACCTGCAATTGACTCTTCTGTAAGCCCTTCTGTCTGAAACAAAAGAGAAAAAAATACTCTTAAGAAAATGCAATAGGAATCATATGACAAGCTGTTACCTTTTTGGTGTTTTTCGTTATTGTAGTTAAAGATATTAAGTAAAAACTAGTCTCAATAAATCTGGTCATGACTTTGAAAGCCCATAGAATTGGTCAGTAACTGCAATGCTTAGCTGAGTTGAAGACATGAAGTCATACACATTGATAGATAGGTTCACTTTTCGACCAGTGCCTGAGGCACACAAGAAATGTATCTTACAAACGACTTTACTACTTCCCAAGTTTCAATATTTTGCACACACACATTAAACCAATTGGTTTACAAGTGAATAAAGGACATAATTCAAATCAAAGCTATCCATATTTTATCCAGCAATGTTTCTCAATATCTTATATCATTCCACTTTGATATGATCAGCTGCCCAATCAAATGTCATAATTATGCATAAATTGTGACACATCGCCAGCTACCGCCGTTTGACTTTCTCCAAGACAACAGATATCTCGTATGCTCGCGTCATACATTGATACGTTCATGCTTAATGCTGATAAATTCAACTACGATTAAAAATCGACAGCTAACTTATTAGGACAGGAAAACTCATTGTGCTTTATTGAGCTACATGCTGTTATTAATACTAAGAAACATTCTCTTCATTAAAACTTGTACTACCCTGTACCACCCTTGTTCAGAAGATCCGCAATTCCGTGTTCAAGGACGGGTATATCATCGAATTGGTTCTTTCCTTATAACTTCTCAAAATCAGCATTCTTGTCTGCAAGTCTACTTTATGGACAGGGAAGAAGCGGTACAACTAAGAGAGAGCCTATTTCAAGGACAGGATGGTAGTGTTCTCGCAGATGTGCAGGATATGCTACACCAACACAATCGATGTAATGGTGAGTTGAAGTGTGTATACATGAATTCGCCCGCAACTTTTATGATTCATGTGTCTAAGTAATCAGTAAAAACGCAAGGCCCTCTGAGAATACGAAAGAAGATACAATTCACCAACTTCAAATGACATTGCCGTTCTGATGCCAAATGACCCTGTTGGACATAGATATGCAGTGAGTGCAGACGCATCAGTAAATTACACAAAGCTTATGGCCCTCTTCATTATCCCATACTATTTCCGTTTGGCACAGATGGCTTGAGCCTTCAGTTAAAACTTGCAAGCAGACATAAAATTTCTCAACTTCAGCACTATGGCTTCCATTTCTCGATTAGGCCTAACAACTACACAATTTTGTTGACCAAAAAAATTATTTCGACAGTTCATTGTGGACGCGTACGCTAAAATTAAATGTGGTCGTCTTCAGTACTTAAGACACCATCAAAGTAAGCTGAGGACATGCAATATTACACCAGGACGATGCAGACCTCAGAAATTTCATTACATGGGCAAATATTGTCAATTCATGTTTGAAGAAATCGCAGCTCTGGGAAAATGTTATCACTTTTAAGCTGACTCAAAATGTGGAAGTACTCAGGAATAATTTTGATCCAGCATTTCTTGATTTACTCTTAAAGTTAAACAATTGACAAGTTCCACCTTTATATTCTTACTTTGATGTCATTGCATTAAGTGATTTTGGAAGTGAAGTTATGAATTTGGGTGACTTTATCTATAAAGTATTCCCAAACATCAAGACAATCATGTGAAATCTGCGTGGCTGACAGACAGACCAATTTTAACAGCTTTGAAAGACACGGTGACCATAATCAAGTTAAGTTGTCCCACAAATTAACAAATGACCATGGGATGGCATATGTCTCCATTAATAGTATGGTTTATGATGGAGATTCTGTTCAATTCTCTATTGAATTTTTCTATCCTATTCAAATTTCTGGACTCTCCCCTCACAATCTACAATTAAAGCGAGGAATACCTGTAATGTTGATGAGATCTTGGAAGCCCCCAGAACTCATTAATGGCACCAGACGTGTAGTGGTTAACTGCAGTCCAAATGTAGCTGAAGTGGGAATCGTTGATTGGTGCACACAAAGGCAAACCACATTTCATTCCTAGAATACCACTGAAACCAACCCTTATCCAACTGTCATTCAAGTTCAAGCGGCGCCAGTTACCACTTCGTTCCTGTCTCGCAATGACCATCAACAACACGCAGGGGCAGGCACTGAATATAAATTTTCCTGTTCGAAGAAGGGTACTCAGCTTGTTATTATTGTTATTGCTACTAGTGAAATACCCGCGACTTTCGTAGCTTAAGCAAAGATCATGAAATTGGTTTAAGTACGGGTGGAAAGGTGACAAACGACTGAATGTGACTGGTTGCGAAAAAAAATCCCTATATTAGAGCTGCCGACTCCACTCAAAAGGCCCTACAGTGCCCATGTTGTTCGTCTAAACAAAGAAAATAAGATGATAAGCTGTTACATTGAACTATAGAGTCAAGTTCACTCTATTAATAAAAACCCTAGATCTTAATTTGGGGCATTAAAATGGCGAGTGTGGCGATCTAACCCCTCACATTCGCAAAGGCGCAAACCTCGACTTTCAAATTATTAGCATGACGCTCTAAACTACTAAGCCAACGGCACTCTGATCATTTGAAGAATCTGAAGGAAGTGGCGGCGGTTGTGACTGGCTTGTGAGGGACGAGTAGACTGAAAATTTAATAATGGCTTGATATCTAGGCTTCGAATCTAGAACTTGGAACGTATTCAGATATTTAATGTCGAAAAGGACTTTTCCCAGACTGAATTTTCATTGCTAAACAACAACAGTTAATATGCCCCCCCCCCTTACCCTACCAAATTTGAGGTCACAATCCTCGACCTTATATGCGATCATCTACCCCGGCGTTTTACCCTCCTTTTTATCATAGTTCATATCCTCAAACACACACTCTCTCTCTTTCTCTCGCTGTCTTTCCATCTCTTTTTGTTCTTGACTGCATGTATTTTCTCTCCCACCTTCTCTTTTGGCCCAAAACCATGAGTTTCTACTGCAGCTCGCTCTGTCTACATCTGTGTGTATATATCTTTTCGTAAATTAACCGCTGTAACCCTCCTTTTTATCAAAGTTCACATCTTTAGTCTCTCTCTTTCTCTCTCGCATTGTCTTTACATGTCTGTTTGTAGGCCTGCCTGTCTGCTTGTCTCTATGTCTCCCACCTTTTCTTTTGACCCAAAACCACGAGTTTCTCTTGCAAAATTAACTTTGATAACGTATATCTAGATCTAGATTAGATTCTAGGTATCTAGCAAGATTTTAGTTTATGCTGGTGGATGGATTATAAAATAGATTAGCAACTTGTTCTGCAATGTTATTTAGAGCTGCTGAGGGGTAGACAAATCTAGTCTAAATCTACTTGGCTCGTAGCCGAATGAAAAATGACGTCATGGTTCTCTTGGACGTCTGCAAAAACAACCTAGCTGTAGTGGGCATAATATTTTGTTATTTCGCGCGTGATTCTTTAATTAGCATATAGCAAAAAGCTCAAAAACGAAAAAAAAATTATTTCACCATGATTTAGCCTCAAAATGAACAGATTTTGGTGCATGTTTAAGACACCTGTTTCATTGAAGACACTTGTTTCGACCATTGTATTATCTAGAATAGACTGTTGCAATTCACTATTTGCTAACTTGCCTAATGATTTAATTTTTAAAGTCCAGAGATTTCAGAACCAAGCTGCGCGGCTTATCCTCAAATGTAATAGAAGAGAACATGATTGTTACACCCATGCTAAAGAAGCTTCATTGGCTCCCTTTTAAGGCTAGAATTAACTACGAGATTGCTATTCTCTGTCACAAATCTATTCATAAAAACGTGCCATCATATGTAAGGGATCTTGTTCACTTGTATGAACCATCCAGACAACTACGGTCCGCCAATCTATTACCCCTTTAAGTGGCGAAGAAAGGAAGTAAAAAGTTAGCAAATCGATCTTTTACCCATGTCGCTCCATCCGTTTGGAATTCTCTACGTCAGCCATTGAGAGAATTTCATCATTGACTGCTTTTATATCAGGTCTTAAAACCCACCTGATGCAAGTCAATTTCTAGATTTTTTCGATTTCCCTCTGAACAATATGATAATGAATGAAAGTTTTGTAAGTCTGTCATGAATGGAATGTACCTTTATAAATGAATATATTTGCTTTATGTTTGATTCTAATTGTATCACCTTGGGCCTCAAATTGAGGGAGAGGGCGGGATATTAATAAACTACATTATTATTATCATTATGTTTCTAGAGTGATGCATTACCCTACATACCAACACACAATTGTCGTCATTTAGCCATTTTCCTAACCCGCAGCGGTTGGCAAAATTTCTCTATTTATTTAAAATATAGGATCATTATAATCACGATTATTATTATAACTATTTTATTTTTCTTCTTCTTCTTGTTCTTCTTGTTCTTCTTCTTCTTATCAATATTATTATTATTATTATTATTATTATTATTATTATTATTATTATTATTATTGTTATCATTATTATTATTATTATTATTATTATTATCATTATTATTATTATCGACTAGGAGAAGCTCCAGACTTAACACCTGGGACAGCTGCGCTTAGTGCGCTGTGTTCGAAACATCAAAGGAACAATTAGTGGTCAATGAGATGAATACATTGTAGATACCAACTATGCATAATTATGGGGGCGAGGCGAGTGAAGATGGAATCAATCAGGGGAACAAAGACTCGCAACTGGACATACATGAACTATCAAGTATTTAGGAGATCTGGAGTAAGACGTATTTCACAGAGAGAGTGAGATCGATCAATAGATAGATAGTTAAGAAAAGATGTTTGTAGAACTGGTGAGAGTGAAAGAAAGTGAGAGAGATGTATTGATAGATAGATGAATAGATTGAGAGAGAAAGAGAAATAAAGAGGGGGTGAGCGAGAGAGAAAGAGAGAGCGAAAGAAAGAGAAAAAAAAGAAAAAGAGAGAGACAAAGCGAAAGAGAAAGAAGGAGAGAAAGACAGAGAAGGAGAAAGAAAGAGAGAGAACAAGATTCGGTGTGACAGTGTGATATAAGAGAGAGAGAGAGAGAGAGAGAGAGAGAGAGAGAGAAAGAGAGAGTGAGTGAGAGAGAGCGAGAGAAAGATTTATTTAAAATATAGGATCGTTATTATCATTGTTCTTATTATTATAACTATTCTTCTTCTTCTTCTTTTTCTTTTCTTTTTATTATCGAAAAAAGAGAGAGACATAGCGAGAGAGAAAGAAAGAGAGAAAAAAAAAAGAGAGAGAGAGAGAGAGAGAAAGAAAGAAAGAGAGAGAGAGAGAACAAGATTGGGTTTTACAGTGTGATATAAGAGAGAGAGAGAGTGAGAGAGCGAGAGAGAGTCAACAAGATTCGGTGTGACAGTGTGATATAAGAGAGCAAAAGTGAGAGAGAGAACGAGAGAGAGATAAATGGACAGATAGATAGAGGGACAAAGAGAAAGAGAGCAACTTTATTACGCGGTAAAGGACGAGAATTTAAAATAGCTACAACGTATTTCTCTAGTTAAATCTGTGAGAGGTCGTTAAGCTTTAAGGCCTGATCAAAAGTAAACACACTTAAACCTTGGCATGGTCGGAAAATGTGCGAATGGATACAAAGTTTCACCTTTTCGAGGCTATTACGTCACCACCAAACTGGACATTTGTTTTAAAGTACACCTATCAGCTTTACATTAAGGCGTTTGTTTTTAAGGTTTTGAAAAAGGCAAAAGTAATGAGATTAAAAAAAAAAAGATTTTATTGCTTTTAAGTATAAAACTCAGGGTTTCATGACCTATGCCATGCATTCGATGCTGCGGAACTATTTTTTTTTCGTTGATAAATTAGGCAGACATTCAAGCTAACATTATTCGTGAGTTTTATTATTGTTTCAAATGATATGTATAAATATGATCGATTTAAGGCGACGATCATACATCTGCTAATCAAATAAAGTGTGTCAACAGCACAGAACATCATGTATCATGAATCATTCTATTAAAAAGTGCTGACAAGGATTAAATTTTGAGGATTAAGAACAAAATGAATTGCAAATACTAGAAGAGAAATATGACATTGTGGAGTAGGAAGGTAGGATAATTGCTATTTTTCAACCCCTTTATCTAGAAAGCTAATTCATAGTATGATAGGCCTACCTGTACATAACAGATTAGACCAGAACATTCAAGTAATTACGCAGTTCAAACAATAGAGTGTTGACGGAAAAGGTTTGAGAATTATGATTTGAAAAACATAATGGCAATTATAGAAAGCAGGGATCAGAGCTGATAGTGGAAAATGATATTTCAGACCACAAAACAAGACAAGAAAAAAGGGTCGGGTCCTCTTGCCGACCATATTTACAAGGAAATAATGAAAAAAAATCTATTAATTAAACAAGCCTGACAGAATACAATCGCAACACGTTTACAACAAAGCGACGAAGCACAGAAGTATTACCTAAACGTTTAAATAATTGTTAAAAAAGAAAGGCATTTTAAAGACAGAGAGCGCGGTAATCTTAACAGAACAAAAACCTCCAAACTGTGACATGTTCCTTGATGAAATAAAACCTAAACATTGTGGAAAGATTAAAAACTTGGAAATTATAAACTCAATCCTGGGCAGAAACAGACAAAATACTTACAAGAAGTGTACGAGCCAAATTAAAATTTGAGGACACCACAACAGTCGGTGCTACGATTCAAACATTAAAGTTTTATTTCTCCTTCTGTTTCCACGTTCTTCTAATTGGTTGTTCTATATCCTGACGTCACTAAGCGGGTGTGAGCAGCTTAGGGGGCTTTAGGCTGTAACAAACAGCTGATGCCATTTTGCCTGACCGCCATAGCGGCGGAGTAGAAGTGTGAACAATGACTGGAGCAACTGACTTGAACATTTATGATTACTTTAATCTCTCAGCAAAGAAACCAAAATGCGTTACGAGAGTAGTAGTAGTAGTAGTAGTAGTAGTAGTAGTAGTAGAAGTAGTAGTAGTAGTAGTAGTAGTAGTAGAAGTAGTAGTAGTAGTAGTAGTAGTAGTAGTAATAGAAGGGTTGGTAGTAATAACAGTAGCAGCAGATGCAGCAGTAGTATTAGATGTAGTAGTAGTAAAATAGAAGTAGTAGTAGTAGTAGTTGTTGCAGTAGTAATATTAGTAGTAGTAGTAGTAGTAGTAGTAATAATAGAAGGGTTGGTAGTAATAACAGCAGCAGCAGATACAGCAGTAGTATTAGATGTAGTAGTAGTAAAAAAGAAGTAGTAGTAGTAGTTGTTGTAGTAGTAATAGTAGTATTATAGTAGTAGTAGTAGTAGTAGTAGTAGTAGTAGTAGTAGTAGTAGTAGTAGGAACAGTGATAATAGTAGTAGTAGCAGCAGTGAAATAATAGTACTAGTAGTAGTAGCAGCAGCAGTAGCAGCAGCAGCAGTAGTAGTAGTAGTAGTAGAAGTAGTAGCAGCGGCAGTATCAATACGAACATCAAGAGCAATAGCGGCAGCAGTAATTGTCCCTGTTGCTGTAAAAAAAGTGTCAGTTGTTGTAAAGATTGTTGTTCTTGAAGATATTTTTTTTTGTTCTGGTCTTTGTGTAGTCTGGATCAACGTTTAAGCATCTAATCGTCATTACGACAAAATACCTTTTATTAAAAGAAAAAAGAAAAAGAAAAAATCTATATACCGCCGAATGACTTGTTTTAATTTGTAAATTTATAAAAACGGAATTTACAGAGTTATTTTTTAAAATTTTAATTTGTGTTTCGACGACAGAAGAAAATTCCAGCAAACTCTTTTGCTTTGTTATAAAAGTAAGACTCATATATCTAAAGCTACTAGAGCGGTCTTTTGCCAATAAGCGAAGTAACACACACGTATGGTGTGTACATCTAGTTGCATTGGACTGGTATATTAGAACAACCAAGTACCAACGATGCAACAATAGTTAGGCATCTGCTCGTTTTTGTTTGTGACACTGCTTCAATAGTCTACTGGCTAGAGAGCCTGGCGGAGGATGCTGAGGAAACCGACACCTCCACAATGGCTGCCGGGAGTGGCAAAAACCCTCTTTAAACTTGGGCCACGTTTATCTGTAACGAAGCGTAAAGTATGACACGCACAGCGAAGAACCCCTATTGTTCCACAATCCTTTTATAATGCAGCTTCTTGAGGGAGGAGGATTTGCAGTTTATAGACTTAACTAAAAATCAAATTATTCTATCGACACATAATAACTCCTAGAACAATTTAAAAATCGCTTATTGAGTAAAAAACTTACTGAAAGAGAAACTAGTTTGTTTGATCGTACAATGTAATCTCTAGAGTTTAAAATGAGAAAATTGCCACAACAGCTTACTTGTTTTGTCAATATTTTTAGAGCTAAAATATATACCTCCCTTTTAAAAAAAATTGACTTGCACAACTGCAAAGTGTAAAGAAAAAGCAAAGCAGTGCCAAATCTTTCCTGCCATACGAGTTTAATGAAAAAAATAATTATATTTTCGAAAAGCATAACATCAAAGCATCTTTTCTGCAAGGTATTTTTTCACACTGACAATGCTTCTTTTATAGGATACATGAAGATACAATTTTCAAAATATTGGTTATAATTCCACCTAGAAAACCTACGATGTTCAAGATTAGTATTGTTTCCCATAACTAATATTAACAACATTTAACTTTTAACCTTACCTAAGATAGGGTTAAATTATTTTCCAAAGAGGAGCGGTTTATTTTCTTCTTAATTTTATGGCTTTTCAAGAAAATGTTAAAAGAAGGAAAAAATGACAGAGCAAATTTAATGACCCCCGATGCTCTTCTCTCTCTAAACCACACCCCAAGCAAGCTGGGATAATGTGCTTGAGCTATACTAACATGTCATAATTCTAAAACTGAATGATAAGTATCCTTCAAGACTAGCTTGCCAAACTTTGACAGTGACAGATGAAACTAACAGTCCGAAGATTACATAAACTATTTCAAGCTCTACGCATGCATGCCTTCAACCACCTTTTTTTTTTATCAAGAAAGGAACTTTAGTCTAAAGTCATTCTACTTCTAAGTTTGCTTTAAGTTTTCAGGCAGTTCTTTGTTCAACGACTGAATCTCCCTTCAAAGAATAATGTAGCCCTGCTAAATATTTCCTGAGGTAAGGTTCACACACCTAGGCCTGGACCACCTGACGTCTTAAGAATTAGGGCCACTGGCTTTGCACAGATTCTTCACTTTAACCCGCACTTCGCCTGTGTTTGTCTAACAAAAACAGAAAGTTTAAAAAAACTTCCTCATGAATAAACCGCCAAATTCTTCGGAAGTTTGCAGTCAGTTTTAGGTAAGCACATACGCCACTAACTTGCAGGCTTTTTTTTCGCATGCATAAAACTTTTTACTTGCATCGTTACAATTTTACTTTAAAATAAAGAAATATTTCGAAAGACGACGAGAGTTCACGATACTAAGCCTAGATCTATGGCCTTTTGACGTACACTTCTAGCCATTACTCGGTGAAAGCTTCAAATTAATTGGTTTAAAAACCGACATTAATTTTTTTTTTTAGTTGAAGTTTTAGTCATAATATCGGTAATGAAAGTGTCGTGGTCCAGTGGTACACACTCAGATTTTTTAACATTAATAACATTAGTACCAGAAGTCGAGCCCTAGTTGAGCAGATCAAGGTTTCAGCGCACAGATTTTTTTCGTCTCTCTCCGAAAGGAGTACCATGCTGTAGGCAGTGAAAGACCATTGTCAGTCTGCTAGCATGATGCAACTGCTCCCGTATGAGTTCAGTGGATACATAAATTAAGAAAAGTCTGCCAGGAACCCCTGTGAAGCGCTATATAAAAAAAACAACTTAAATTTGATAGCACATGTACTTGTATTCTTAGTTCCATTGTTATTAAGGGTAGTTATGGTTATGGTTGTGTTGGTAGAGGCAGAGTTGTAGGCATCAGTCCCCACCCCCCCAAAAATTAACAAAAACAAAAAAAAACAACAACAAAAGAACAACAACAACAAAACAAAAAAAGAAACAAACAAACAAAAGAAAACAAAAAACAAAAAATTTGACGATGACAAAGATGCAATAATGAAACTTAATAAAAAACCTATTTCCTTCAACTTTAAGCCTACAATTAGAACAAAATGAAAACGTCGCAGATTGAGAGGCACAGTAGGCCATACATAAAAATGACACCACAAAGAGTGTTAGATAAAAAGAACATCTTTGAATTATGACAATTAATTAACCACTACTACTTAAACGGGTCATTTTTATAATAGACTTAGAGCAATTTTAAAAATAGTGTTTGAAAAATGAATGGACACGGTATTATAGTAAAAGTTATAGTGGTAAAGTCGTAACAGCAGCAGAAGCATCTCGATTAAGGCCGCACGAGTTGTACTGTGGTGCGCCAGTCACCTAAAACTGTCATCTTAAACTCTGCTGTCCCGCCTGCATTGGCTTCCAGTTGAACCGCGAATTCAATATACTACTAGTATCCACTTTTGTTATGATATTTTGACATATAACCCCCCATATCTCACAAAAAGGCCTCTCAAAATGTATGCCTATAAAGCCCTTAGGACAAAATTTGCAAAAGAATATTCTTAAAGAGCAAAGATATCGCCAGGTCCTAAAAACTGGAACAGTCTTTGCCTAGACAAAAAAAAATTTATTTAAGAAGATGCTAAAAATATGTAAATAGAGCGTTTTTATATAGCGCTTATCCACTAATGTGCTCTAAGCGCTTTACATGGGTTCCTCGACAGGCCATTCCCAACCAAAGTACCTTCTGAACTCACAGAGGAGCAGCAAGCTAAGCGCATCACTCTAGCATTCTGACAAGATCTTTCACTGCCTATAGTCGGGTACTCTTTTATTGCATGAGTGAGGCGAAGAAATGTGTGTAAATAGCCTTTCTCAAGGACTAAACGTCGACCTGCCTAAATCAGGACTCGAACCCCGGACCTCTCGATCCGAAAGCCGAGCGTCTACCACTACACCACGATGCCACAAAAATTATGAGGATGTAAATTCTATATTGCATATGCATGAGTTTAAATACGTACTCCCCCCATTATATTGCATCATTACACAATATCAATTACAATGCTAATTATCCTCACAATCATTGCTGTAATGACTTTGTGTACATTATCATTACTTATTGTTATCTCTTCAACAGTATCATTAGCCCGTGCACATGTGTCCGGTGTGTCATCTAGTCACTTTCATTTTGCATGTTCTCGTATAAATTATAATGTATGTACAATGTATTTGTAAAGCGCTTAGAGTCCTGTAAAATGCGCCCTGTAACAACGAACTATAATTTTTTTTATTAGAAGTAGTAGTAGCATTAAGTACAGGAAAATATTACTACTAATCTTACTACTACTACTACTACTACTACTACTACTACTACTACTACTACTACTACTACTACCACTACAATAGATAGTGGAGGCAGCCAGTGCACAATCAAATAGTTGAAAGATTTTAAGGTAGTATATTTTCAGGAGAGAAAAGCAGCTTTTAAGATGAAAAACCCGAAATATACATGTATGATTCAAACCTTAGAATTATCGAAGCTTCACCACCCACCGCCTTGTCACTGAGAAACACATAGCGTATACCAATGATGCTATTAAGATCTTCTCGTGTAAGTTAGCAAATCGCTTAGAGAGGCTGAGGTGTACTCGTACATGTACTATACTTTCCATCGCCATTAAACTCTTCTTTTTTAAATGCGAAGTGGCGACATGGTATAAATTATGTTTCTCTCCGTGACAAGTGGTGGGTGCCGAAGCTACTATAGGTTAAAGATTCGAATCATCTGCGAGATGGTATGAGAAACTTTGCATTTTACGGATAGGTTGGGTCTTTTAAGATAGTTTTTAGATTATTGCGTATTTACAACAACGTATTTATACTGATCGTCTAGGAATAGGAGCTTTCCTTTACAATTCTTTTCAGATTTGCTAATTAGTTGGTTCATTCTCTTTTTATTTTGAACTTTTCAGATAGTCCATAATATATTTATAATAAAACTTGTTATACTTCGGATGGTGGGTTTTTAAGACAAAGTATTCAAGATGGATATTAAATCAATTGAATTTGAATTAAAACACTTGCTTTTAATAAATTGAATCGAAATTTGGTTTTCAGTTTAACGCGTTGTCAATCATTATATACCCAAGATAATTGTATGACCCATCTGGGCTTCGCTATTGTTCTCTTGAAGCCGAGAGGAGGCACAGGATTGATTTATCTTTGTTCTAAAGTCAATAGCAAACTCTCTTGTTTTTGCTATGTTTAACAAAAGATGGTTAACCTAGCATCACACCGAAAAGCTAATTATTTCTGGGATTTGATCATCAACACAATGAACAATATAATCATATTTAAATTTAATGACTCAAGTCTCAGGATAATTAAACTTTTCAAATTTGTTTCTCTTTCTTGGTTTTCCCTTGCTGATTTGTTTTCTCTATTATTTCATTTGTCCACCAGAGATGCCATTTGAGAAGAAAAACAAAAGATCTCTATTATTTCCGATTGTGTAGGGAAAAATATTCCCAGTAGAATGGCTTTTCGCAGGCCTTTTAATGCGTTTTGAAGGACTTGGATCATTTTACCTCTTGTTTCTTTCAAATAGTTATTGCTGGGTTTTTCTTTCAAAGACAACGAACAGTTGTACAATTCTTTTCTGTTACTTAGATCATTTTGCTGACCGAACAAGTTAGTAAAGTTTATGGAGAAGTAGATAGATAGGTTTTTATGTCATGAAATACAGTGCTCGACTTGTATAAGGAGCTTTTAGATACATTGTAGCCTAGTCCTACCTGTTTGTTGCGTCACAATGTTTCTCGCCGTCCTTCAGGGTAGCGCTCTAAGCCTTCGAAGTCAACAAGCCTAATAGCAAGAGGTAAACAACATTGAGCATAAAGGCTCAACTGATCTATCTTATTTGAGTTTTTAGTAAAATTAGAACAGAGTTGATCTCAATTTGAGCGGGCGGCCTTCTCAAACTTTATTTAAAGAATAGAGATTTGTGACATCTACTCACGATGGTGTGACGGGCACTCATGGCGGTGGCACAGGTAGCGCTTCATTATGCAACTGTTTACTTTCCGTTCCCTCGTCAGTTTTTATTGTTGTTGTTAATTGGGAACTTGGGGAACTGAAATTAAACAGTTGCCTGATGAAGCGCTACCCTAAGGGACGGCGAGAAATAATGTGTCGCAACAAAAAAAGGTAGGATTAGGCTACAATGTATATAGATAAGTAGATAGATAGATACTTACGTAAGAATCTAGTATTTGTACAAGGTAGATAGAGATGGAGAGAGATAGACAGAGAGATAGAGAGAATGAGAGAGAGCAAGAGAGAGAGAGAGAGTGAGCAAGAGAGAACCAAAGAGAGAAATTGAGAACGAGAGACGCACAGTTAGTATGCGCTACACAACATGAACTTCAATAATTTAAGACGGCAGGGTTTATATTCCCAATTTCAGAATGTAATGTCTGGGAATTTAACACTAACCAGGATCGATTTAGATAGGGTCATGAAATACTTAAATCAAGTAAGGGCGCAAACTAGTCACAAACATAACATACAACTACATATAAAAATGCTCATAAAAGCCACATTCAATAACGCTCGTAAACCTACTGTTTTGTCTCCGGTACGAGTCTTAATATCATTATGCTATCACAACTTAAAATCTCACTTATATCTCTGTTACTTACCATTGTTTTGCTTGTGCGTGATTGCTTTGGAGATCAATACAAATTGCTTGTAAATCTGGAAAGTTGATTGATGGAGGGCTCTGTCTCTAGACTGTCCTTACTGTAATCCACTCTTTAGGTTTGTTTTGAACACCAACAGAGTTTGTGCGCCCCGTACTTTATAATTAAAATAAGATTAAACTTAGATCACACATCTGGATGCACTAAACTTACAAATATCTTATCTAAAACCCTTGGTTGGTTGCAACAGGCTTATGACTAATCGGCTGAGGCTATAATCGTTAAGGAGACGGACACTACACCAACCGTTATCTATGCTGGAATTTTATTGTTTGTCAAACAATTATACTCCGAAGCGGGCAATTTAAGACGTCAGAGCCTGTCTGAGGCAAAGCTTGTTCTACGACTTGGATTGTGTAGCGGGAACAGGCCTTCGCTGCTCTCTGTCAGTTTGAGAGCGTGATCGTGAATGTTTCGATGCGAGCGTGTGTGTGTGTATCGTTGTGCCGCAATGAATACATGTAAGGACAGTCGGTAAACCACGGTCACAGATGTAAGGTGGGAATGAATGTCGAAAATTGGGGCTACCTTCTTTACCTGCGGGGTGGGGGTGCATAGATAGATAGATAGATGGATAGAGAGAGAGATAGATAGATAGAGAGAGAGAGAGAGAGAGAGAGAGAGAGAGAGAGAGAGAGAGAGATAAAGCGAGGAGAAAAAAGTAAAGAAATACAGATGAAGGGAAAGATTACGAAATAAAAGGTAAGGAATAAAAAATCAAGATAAAGAGAAGGGAAGCACATGATGATGAAAAGTGAGGCCGGGACGGGAGGTGG
>BMAT01012441.1:77912-93558 GCA_019649035.1 Elysia marginata
AGAAAAAACGGTGTCTCTCTATACCTCAGATTTAGGTAGACCTATGTGGCACAGAAGGTGATTGGCCGGGAGAATTTTCTCAATAATGAAGCCAACCCACCTTATTTTTCAAGTTTAAGTAAAGCCACATTCTAGTTAATTAACTAGATCTGGAAAATTCACCTCTTTTAACTTGATGGGTTACGAAATCTGTAAGGTCTATCATAACATGAGACAAATGCTTGATTACCCTTATACCTTACACTAAAAAAAATTTGCGCACCATCTGCGCAAACGCCTCAAAGGTCGAATGCCTGGGGCTGGGTATTTTTCCCACTTCCGCTAATCGCACTGTCGATATATTGCCCTCACACCAATTGCATATCGAGATATCGAGGGTTTGGTATCACCGTTTAGCGTTCACTATCCAAAAGTCACCTACTGGCCGGATATATCGCGATGTCACAGGAAAATAGCAAGGAACATTTCGGCATTGTCTGATTGCGATTATTAGTACTGTAGAGCATTAACTGCGAGAACTGGCACCAGTCTGTAGTGATTGTCTAGACGCTGGCACGTTTTATCGGGGGAAAATGAGCGGTAGAACTGCATACAAGAGAAGGGACTATCATCGCCTCAAGAAAGCTACGGCTTTCGCGTTTCTCCGTTCCTTCCCTTGTCCAGCAAATGAGGTTCAGGGATTTCGATATCATGTCAACATCCAAGGTATCGGCCTCCGAGCGTAAACACCGAGGAAATCGATATATCAACATCTGCTGGTCCGGCACTCTCTTTTGACACAGCACAAACTTGGAGAAAAAAATCAAGAGTATTCGTCGCTCGTTTTTTTTACTTAGACCTGTGCATTCTGTTTATAACGCAAGTTTCATACATAGAATTCTGATCTGTGCAAAAAAACTTTTTTAAACATTTCAAGATCTCTTTGGCGATCATCAACAGCCTCATGTACCTATTCGTCAAAATAAAGAAACAACAACAAAAAAAAAACAAAAAACAAGCCCTCTTTAAATGGTTACAATGTGGTGTGAAAGGTAATACCAAGCTGTCGGTAAAAATAGGCTTTTGATGAAATTTTTTTTCTGTAAAATCACTTTTTACGACTCGAACAAAAAAGTGACTGAAATTAAAAGTTAAGTTAATCTAAGGTTTTCATAGTAACCATATTTTTCCTTAGTTTCAATTGAGACTTTTTCCGTACAAGAGGCTCCTTCTTCATATACTCTTCGATTATTGTTATAATTATTGATTTTATAAATAATACAGATTGGTGATATTCCCTCCTTCCACCCCCTCATATGTTCATATCCCAGTCACTCACATGAAGCCGGAAGATCTCCTCGAATTCCTCAAAATGCGTAGTGATGAGTTTACAGAAAGACACAATCAACGCAGGAGGACTAAGCCAAGCGACTGAGCAGAAAAAGACAAGAACTGAAGAGGCGCAGATATCAGCTACCGAGCGACTGCCAGTGATGTATATACTCTGGAATTGGGGAAGGGCAAAAATATTGAAAAAAAAGGATAACATAAAAATGTGTTTTTGATGCGACAAAATGTTTCCAACAAGGCAGTTCCGTGTGGCATAAGACATGTCAAAACTTTGGGTAATAATTAATGATGAAACCTCATTCAGATTTCAGAGTCACAAGGCATTATACAATATGTTAGGGACATCATTCAGCGTATAATAAGGATATTGTGGGAGTAGCCAATATATTGCCAATTTTCAATGTGAAAGAGGTTTGTTTTTCAAAGAATCCCGCGTTATGGCTAGAACTCTCATGCTTGTACGTTTAATCAGATTGAATATTCCATAACATTGAGACTAGTAAAGTTATCAATATTCGAGGTCTATCCGAAAAGATAGTTCGCCTCTTTTATTGAGCTTGTGCACATTACCAAAATAT
The DNA here is from genome assembly GCA_019649035.1 of Elysia marginata. Lineage (NCBI taxonomy): Eukaryota > Metazoa > Mollusca > Gastropoda > Plakobranchidae > Elysia > Elysia marginata. The sequence goes on from BMAT01012441.1 coordinate 79,820, forward strand.
TGAGTTTGGCTATCAAAATTACGGAAGGTTCGGAAGTCATCGATAACTCTTTGGTGCTTTAGATCAATGTGGCCCTACGTAAATTAAGGTCACATTGATCCATTGCACGACCGAGTTTTACTCCAACTTCTGAGAGAGTCCGCCATCTTGATAGCAAAACGCAATAGTTTCGTAATGTGCACAGCCTCAATATCTCGCGAAAGAAAAAAAACCAGGACTATGAAACTTGACATGGCTTACCATTATTCTATTTTGTAATCGGCGAATTAATTATCTCACTCAAAATAATTTTGCGTTCTCTGCATCCAGAAATAAAAATTACCCAAGACCCAAGACCAGCAGTCTGATTGCTTCCTTTTTTCTAACCATGGTGTCTTTTTCTGACTCTAATCTTTAGCCACGAAACTGCTCTTTCATCTTTGGGAATAGCCAAAGCCACACGGAGCCAGATCAGGAAAATTTAAGATCGGCCCAGCTGCTAGGTGACTACTCTAACAGTGTGCACTGATGCTCTGTTGTGATAGGAGAGCAATTCGTATTGAAGCAGTCCTGGTCTCAATTTGTCATTCAGTTTCAAAAACTTTTGGTAATAATGGCTATTGACTGTGCGATCTCTGTAGAGAGTTAAGATTTATATGACCGAGCAAATGTCTTATTTTATGAAAGATTCCTCCATACCTTAAATAACTAACATAGCTCGTTTCAGCTTAGCACTGGTGCTCTAACTCTGCATGAAAATTTCATTAAAATTATAGAGATACCGTCACATTTCTTTTATGTGTTACTAACAGACATAATTTTATAAGGTAGGAAAACTTACTTTCTGCTTTTGACTTAGCACTTTATAGTTTTTACCCTGGCGATAGACTTTACATAGCTTTGTTTTCAAGCTTCTCCTTCTTATTTTTCTCTTTCTTTCTTTTAATATTTCTCAATCTCCCATGATCTACAGAATTCTACCTTTCGATCTCATCACATCTCTGTTAAGAGTTTAAAATAATGTGGCAAAATTTACAAGGTATCAAACGCTGTAAGTCTACAGCTACAAAGTAAAAAAACAACTTATAGATTCCAATTATGGCAAGTAAAATGCGCTTGCTCTGTTGTTGAAATTTATATATCGTGAAGCACTAATATGGCTAGCCATTAATTTTGTGAGCATTTCTCTATATTTATGTCCTCTAGTTCTCAAATTTTATCTCTTCTACCCGCATCCCCTTCCCACTTTCAAACCGTAGACCACATCTACCTGCTCCGATCGCCGATGACGTACCTTGTTCATGCCTGCGGAGAAAGCGTCATTCATGATCAGGATAGTCATAGTACTCATCATATTAAGGCCCATTAAGATCCACTTGCTCATCAGTATATAGCGTTTGTGCTTCACAGGGGACAGCCCACGTAAGCCCAGGCGTCGTGTCACAGGGTCCTGACAGGAAGGAGGGAGAAGGGCGGGGTTGAGGAGAAGAGGGAAATAGGTATGGAAACATGAGAGGAGAAGGGAAAATGAAAAAGTAGGTGCTAAAAAAAGTCATCCAATAATAATTAACTGTTATATTAAGTAAAGAACACGCTCGTAATTAAAGCAAAACGTTTTGACGTCATAATGGGTAAATGACACAATACGACCTGATTAATTTAAACGAAGATAAAAACATGAGTATTTTCTAAGAAAACCCGGGGCCTTACCTCTGTTTAGAGAATATGTACTTATTAAGAGAGAGAGATAGATAGATAGATAGATAGATAGAGAGAGAGAGAGAGAGAGAGAGAGAGAGAGAGAGAAAGAGAGATGGGGAATAGAAAAGGTGAGGAAGAGGAGAGTGGCCGAAGATTTCAATGACATGGAGCAGGAAAGGTAGACTGAAATAAAAACATAGGCAGTCTTTTAGCAAAGAAAAATTTATTAACGAAACCGCTGGATAAAAAAAATTAGGGTTGCGAAAACTCGGAGGAGGAAACGGAGAACCAAACGACACAATAAAGACAGCCAATATTTGAATGATCAAGCGGCATTACAGGGGTGTGAGATGTAGTATTTTGTCGATAAGCTACTGATATTGATAAATGTGTTACAAGTGATTATCTTTTTCTTTACTTATCTTTTTAAAATTTTTTGTTGTCTGCTACATTATTTGGTTTTACAACCGTTTGCATATATCCATGTTTGAAATACATCTTTAACGGTCATGCTGATAAAATTACAGACTATTATGATGCATCGCCGGTTACAGCATTAAGTTAACCTAGGTATAGTAACTTCAAAATGAAGCTTACTTTAGTAAAGGCATTCCCAATTTACAATCTGGAATTGGTGCGCGCTTGTAGTTAAAGAGCGCAAATATTCTTAACGATATCGGAAACGAGATTGACGAGTGAGCAAGAGTTATCGTTCATGACAGAGCTTCCATTTCTATATCCAAAACGGCGTTCTGTCCTTTGCTGACAATGGTGACAAGAGAACATTTTTTGCCAGTTGATAACAGAAATAAGTGCTAATTCTGTCACGCAAAATCCCATAAAGTAAGTCAGGAACGGCTACTCTAATTCTCTTTTTAAGTCTCATTCCCGTTAGGGACTTGCATATTTTTATGCTGCAGAACTTACATTATAGAGAACGTGCCAGCGTTGGAAGAAGAGCAGGAAGTGTTTCGGTTTTGTGCAGCTGACGAACAGCCAAAGGCTGTTGACCACCGTTGTGAAGAACCATAGAGTCGGAATCACCAGCATAGGGAACGATATGCCATGATCGACGAACGGATAGCGAGCCATTCTGCGCACAGAAAGAAGTTAGGGACAGCTGAAAGAAACACTATTATGCAAAATCAAATATTTGTTTAAGTTAGTTTGTTTTTGACATCATAATAGAAAAAATTAATCACTGACGGTACTCCTTTAGAACAGCTGCTGCATGTTCTTGTTATACTGCAGAAGCAATATCAGGACTATCCGAATACAACCACCAATAACCGCTATTACTACCATCACTAAAGTCATCACCACTACCAACCACAAAACCACCACCATCGTAAACTTTAATATTTATTGACATGATTTTCTTGTAATCATCACCCACTTTATTCCAATAAACACAACCAAAATTCAAATTGGTCATTTCAATTCACAAACCATTAGCCTGAGCTTTATAAGTTTCGGTAAAATCCGTTCAACAGGCTTACTAATTACTTAATCAATACAATATTAATTACCTACATCGCAACTAAACCATTTAAATTTTCTTCATAAGCAAATTAAAACAGTAAAGGGTACTTTCTACCACTTCAATTGAATTAAGTGATTGAGCTCTGTGTTTCATTGTATTAACCAACCGCGCTCTTTAATCATACCCTTTCAGGTAAAGCTAGGTAAAGTCAGTTTTGAACGCATTCAATTTAGCGTCAAATTGGACGTGAATAACAGTTATACGGGACATCGATCAACAAACACCTGGTTACTAGATACAGCTTATACTTGTGAAACTCAGTTTTCTGACCATACCACAGTGAACGGCGTAACAGCAGGAATGCAAAACATATCCTACGTTTGATAATAGTGTGCAAAGGACAAGTCTTCTAATTCTAATCCTTTTAAAGATAACTCAGTTTTTTTTAAAAACTTACTGTAGAAAAAAGTTTAATGAGGCACTTAACTTTAACAATTAGTTTAAAGTTTTGTTCAGGTTTTCTTACCGCAACAAATTGGCCAGGAGAATGAGGAGGACAATAAAAGCGTAGGTTCTGTCACTGACCAGCCATCTCCAGCCTGTCCGCGGCTTTTTCTGACTGTAGCCTGTCTTGGTGTACTGCTCGGCCAGCTCCACCTCTTCGCATCTCTTGGAGAAATAGCCCAAGTCCTGTAACACTGAGCTTCCCAGAGGGTTCTGGATCATGCCGCATCTGTCAAGGTAGTTGCCCGGGTTAGACAAAGTAAAGGTAGGGGTTGTCGATCGTGCTGCCGTCATAGATGACGTCGAAGATAATGAAAACGATGGTGATGTTGGTTTGCCGTCGAATTTCTTATTGCCTTTGCTGTTTTTGTCAAATGGCGCTGAAGATATTTCGCTTGAGGTCAGTTGTCTTTCAGTTTTGAGATTGTCTTTGGAAAAAGATTGTTCATTCAAAGACAAAGGTTGTTGAGGACTGACAAAGAAAATACTAGCCGAGCTATCATTTTTCGTTCCATTACTGTTCTTTTTCCCTGCGACAAGAGAGGAGGAGTTTGTAACACTTTTTGTAATCTTGTTTACGTTATTGCTAGTGGCAGCAAATACACCACCTTTAACGTCCGAACCGCTTTCTTTGCGTTTCGTTGGAGATCCCGAAATGTGAAGCTTGTTTGTCTCCGATAACTGCTGTTTCTCTCCTTGGATTGGTGCTTCGAATCCATCTGGCTGCTGTGAGGCTTCTGATTGGACGAGGTTCTCTATAGATTCTGATGAGAGATATTCTACCTCAGTCAACGCTGGGTGAGGTTTGGGAAGCTGAAATTAAGAAAAAAGAGAGAAAAATTTTTGAGGAGTAATGGATAATCAATCTACATTTACTTAGAAGTGACATAGACTTATGGGGAGTTTAATGCTTTGCTTGCCCTGCCTGGGAAATTTGAAAGCTTTTTGAAAACTATGTCATTATACAAAAATCAGCCAGTACCTCTTAATGAGAGCACAGGAGGAACGAAATGTCGATTGGGCATCGATGTGATTTTTAATAATAAAAATTATGGTGTACATGTATTTCCAATTTATTTCCTTCACACTATTTTACCAATTTTCTTCCAACCAATTGGCACGGTGAACTGAATGAGAATCAATTGGTCTATGGAGGAGAATTGTATCTTTAAAAAAAAACTCTTTTAACCAGGTGTCGAGCAACAGTGTTCAGTATTTTAAAAATTTCTAATGTATTGACTAAACGATTTCTAGTCAAAACCAAACATGGAGATGTTCAGAGACTAAAAGGGTAAACAAATACTTCTATGAAATCTTCTCGGAAATTTGTCGATACGCAGGTTCAACCAATACTTACTTACTGAAGGCCGTGATAGACTTTTTCTAAACTTAAAAGCAACATGTTTCTTTTCCTTTCGCCTCTTTTATTCCTCCACTTTACTCCTTTAGCCTGTATCTGTCTGGCCATCTATCATCGGGTTTGAATGATCGTCTTTTTATGTCTCTCTGTCACTGTTTTCTCTCTTCCTTCCTGTTGTATTAACTTTAAAATATTTTTCTCACGTGATTTAAATTGGGCTCGCATATTGGTTATAAAGAATTGAAATCAAATTGCTGTAGTAAAACTAGAAATAGGCCAAAAACTTATAGAGGCTAAAATTAGACATACATTTTGTTGATTTATTTTTACTATTGTGGGGCAACATGGCACCTATTTAGTGCATTCGATTGGTAATGCTGCAGTTACTTGTTCAAACCAACCATTATTCAAATGAATATTGCAGTCGGTGTTTGCAGTTGCCTTTGGAAGCGCGACGCGTGCCAAATATTGAGACAGGGAAGTAGTAGAACATAGTCTTACTGTGTCATAGTGGTCGTGCTCATAGTAAACGCCGGTCACTCGGAGGGAAGTAATGATGGGGTTCAACGCGACCTTTGCGCACGCGCCGTGAAGCGGTTTCGGTGGGTGTGCTTCCAGAGACTCGAGCAGGCGACGAGCATACAAGACTTCTGAAGATGAAAAAGCAAAAATTAATGATTCGAAAGATAAGTAGTGTCGCAAACACCAGAAATGATAGGCGAGTAAACGAATAAAATTCCTGATGCGAGACTTGTGAGTTCTTTTAAAATCTTGAAAACGTGAAAAGTCGTGTGAAGAACGTAGAAAATAAGTTTATTCAACTCAAAATGAAGAAATTAACACGAAACAGTATTCGCATCCAGCAGCAGTCGAAAATAATAACAGTGGAATTGCCAATGTCCAGCGTAAACAAATCGTAGATCTAACTTTTGCAGAAAACTGCTCACTCTCTCTTTGTCCAGTATTCTATCCTCTCAGTCTTCTCAGTCTTTTTAAGTCCCTTTTATCAATCACGCGAGCTCTATTTATAAGCAAAACACACATCTAGAAATAGAATACAAGTTCTAGCTATTGCTCAAAAATTCGACCCTTTACAAGAAAGGTGAGAAAGGCGTGGCCTAATACGGTTGCGACACCCAATCGCAAGCCAAGTTAAAAATAAGTCGCCCGAAATTTCTCCTACGTCATCAAACATTATGTAAATGAACCGGAAGGTGGGAATCTAGATAAATCCAGAAGCCTAGATCTACAAAACTAACAATAGGCGATCATTCTAGATTTTAATGAGTTATGAAATCCGCAAGTTACTTATAACTACGAATACTTAACACATTCCATTTAAAAAAAAACAACAAGCGTAGCCTTAATCCAGGCCTACATTGTACATAGCATGACTAAGGAATTTGACTAAAACAATGTTTAACTTCGTTACAAGTAGAATGTGATGGAAAGAAACGTACAGCGTTCAGACTAAATTAGATGGAGATCAAAAGTTTGACATAATTATTGTATGGCTTTTCTTATTTTCCGAAATTGTATTGCAAGCAAATATAACTTTGAATAAGAAAGGCTTTAATTTAAAAAAATATCATGTTGACTTGCGCTTGATTTCCCTGCGTTGCCGCACAAAAAATCAGAAGTAATCAAGATAGTAAATAGTAATGATAAAGAATAATAAGAAACAGCCTTGTGGGCCAGTGATGACAAAAATCTAAGAGTAATGAGGCGTCTTGAAAGCGAGGTAACCGCCCAATCGGGTAAACAAAACCATTCTTTGAGGTGTAAAAAGAAGATAAATTAAACGGAGACCGACAATTATATTGCTAGACAAGACGAGATTTCAAAGTCACTGTCAGGCCTATGAATCGTTAAGGAATTCCCATAGAAATTATTGATAGAAGTTATAGTGGCCTAAGTACAAAAAACGTTTTTGAACAGGGGACTAATAGAAGATCAAGAACTTTACAAAAGGAAACACGATTCGAGGACTAAGCGTAAAATGAAAATTTCATGGGGGTGAGAACAGAAATAGAAGTAAACTAATCTGTCAAACCCACCAGCAAGATGAGAACTGAAAAATTTTACTATTAAATTATGTTTCTACATGTGGTTGGACTTAAAGGTTGGACGTTTTAGTAAACATGAACAAGTGTGCAACAATAACACTAGTTCTACGTGATAGTTCTAGCGGTAAAACTGCAAATTTATTTGCGTCAATTAAAGTTACCTAATAATGTACGGTTAAAATCTCAAAGCCAACCAATGCCTGCCTGCGCCACGTGTAGCGTTTCAGTGCCAGAGACAGCTGATTTCCCGAAATTCATTTGAATTACCCTTTCAACGCATTATCACACTGAATTTAGAATGAGTCACGTGATCTCCGGTTGTGTTAAAAGTAAATAAAATGATTTCTGAGACTTTTTCTAGACCATTACAGATTTATAAAATATACTTGAATTGTATTATTGGTAGCAAAAGGAGAATAAAAAAAGAACCGATAAGTTTGAATGAATTGTACGCATTGCGCATGGACTTTTTTCAATGATGTATTTATTCAATGGTTTTGAAAGGCTTTACGCCTCACTGCAAACACAGTAAATATACCTTTTTATCCTAGATTTGAATAAGTTAAACGACTTTCAAATATTCAATAGAAACTGCACCTTCAACCCAGCACTTCTTTGTTTGCGATAGCTCAGAATTGCTTCGTCCTTTTATTAAAACCGAAGCACTTTTATCTGAAACACTCGAAAATTTGCCAGCAAATTAAGTAAAACTGCATTAGGATTTAAAATAAACAAACGAAAAAAAAAAACAGAATAGAATCAAAACGGCAATAACAAAAATGAAGAGCGAAACCTATACCTTTTAAAAACTGATTTTTCCATTGTGTGCCTGGTTTTTTTAAAAATAGCCTTCTGCCAACTCTCTCCGTCCTTTTTTGTATGTTATTCAAACTTTATTTCCCTCCTTTCCGTGCATTTTGTCCACTGGCTTGTTTTATGCATAATTTACATCTTTTTGATAGCCACTCTCAAGAGGAAACTTTGGCAGCTACATTAGTTGTCCTAATACTTTGAAAAGCATTATTACGCCGGCCTAAGGTTAAAGTTAAAACAATTAGGCGATCGCTCAAAGTGAAAGCGCCGCTGTTTGTTAGCCTGACTTATCGCTGGCCATTATCTCGTACAGAGATCAATAATTCCTGAGAGCATTAGACCTATGATTGCCGCTGGTTGGCACCTTGCCAAAACTATTAACTTGCGTGAATTCTCTCTATGTACACAAGTGTGAGAGCAAAATCACTGCAACAATAATTATTAGCACCGATGGGGGTTGCTGAAAAATATTGAAGGGTCGGTCATGCTTCACAGAACACATATCTAAACATCGTTGATTCGATTTACCTTATTATCAGCTTCTTTCGTTCTCTTTGGGGGATATCATCATCATGTTTGAAAGTGATCGGCATGATTTTTCCTACATTATTATTTTGTTCCCAAGATAGAGGAAGCTTTACTAATTTTTTCAAAACTTGACGACTTAAAATGAAAGGTGATTTACGTGGGGATAGGGAACAAAGAAGACGATGGCATGAAAGACAGCCTCTCGTGACACCAGATTTGTGAAACTGGAAGCTGGTTTAAATATCACTAAAAATATTTGTGGCACTATCCCTCAAATTTCCAAAGAAATCGCATTTGTGGAGGAAAAAGTCATAGTTAATTTTTCATAGTCTTTACTGCATGATCTCTCCAAAATATTTCTTCTTCTTTGCCAATTTCCTATCACGTGCTAATAGAGCCATGTATTTTTGAATACGCTCATGGCTTTCAAGTAGGGACGGTGACCGAACTCCTGGTTTTCTAGCGAATGCTATGTCTATATATAACCCTTTCTTTGATTCCAATCGATAGAGGGGTTGGTTTTGTTTGTTTGATTGAGTTGTTTCGCGCTTCCGCTATCAGTGACTTTATAATGTTTGCATTCCGCAAAACAAAGTAACTTGATACCTTTTCTAGTTCTGCATTATAAATGAAGTTAAACCAGTTTGCCCTTCCAGATGATGCCTATGTCACACTGAAGTCAAGTAGGGTTTTTGGACCGGAGACTTTGAAAATATTTTGTCCCTGTGTTGTATAACCAAAAAAAACCACAAAGAAACGGATCCCAGCCGTTAACGGGCCCGTCATCGATACGTTTCCTTCGTATACGCGTCATGTGGCAAGACCATGAGGCTTGGACCAGAGGTACCGCGAGATGTTCCAACAGGCATGGAACAACGGCTTCACAGTAGATACAGCTCTATGTTTTAGTGTTTTGTTTGCAAAAGAGAGCCCTTGGGCTATGAAAACTACTGGACAAGGCGTTACTGAACGGAGGAGACACAAGGCAAAATAGCATAACTTCAGCACAGCCATGTGCCATTTGCCAGTCCTGTGGCTCTAAAGCAACATTGAGTTTTAAAAGAATTTCTTCACCTACCTGTCTAAACATCACAAATTCACAGGAACTCTGTGTAGCTTACCAATAGAATAAAAAAGCAGCAGTTTAAACAAGACTGAGATAATGAATATCTTACGGGAGGGAATAACTCACCCGAAGTATAATGCTGAAGTATTAGATATACCATTCAACGACGAATTTTTATGAGTTGTAGGATAAAAATGCATCAAAACTGACAGTATTAGGACACAATTCTCTCGTTACTTGCCACCATCAGCAAACGGGGTTTGTCAGGTTACACGAATCAGCATGCTTGCAATCACCAGAGTATGGCAACTTTAATGAACACAGCTATTGAGGCAGATGTTAAATTGTTAAATGGTACAATCATAACATATTTTATAATTTTTAATTTTCTTTGGTCAGTGTTAACAAATGTTTTCACATTGCGCATTACATTGCATTACATAATCTACATGGCGAAAAGGTCACTTTTCAAACTGGTTATCGCTCCTAGTCCTTCGCGTCTTGACAGACATTCTTTAAAAGGAGAATTTCGTAGAAACATTATTTAAATGGTTTCAGTATTTTAGTAATCTACGATAGCCCACAGAACATAGTAAAAAGTCATTACCAAAATTCGATCACGTCTATCTTGAGATTGGCGTGCATATTAAAATAGGGCAAAACAAAAACTGACTGATAAAAGATTCTTTTGAAAACGAAGTAATTTAATTTACAAAAAGTATTGATTAACATTACCAGAAAAAAACAAGCACAACTATTTTTGTTTTACGCTCCTACAAGTCTAAAATGTATAAAACACAAATTTGATGGTTCCAAAGCAACTTCTTTGAGACTACAAAGACTTATCAGCTGCAGTCACAGAAAAGCTCACAATGGTTCTCATAGAAGTCGTTCTAATGGGAACAAAATTGATGCAGACATATGTTTTGGTTTGTTCTTACTGTTTTTTCAGTAAGCTTTAACAGACATAACTGGTCAACAAGACAATTATAAATCCTACCAGAGCCCAGAAGAAACCCAGTGGTAAAATTATTTCAATAGTTGGTATGTAGCATAACAAATAAGAAAAAAAAGAGAGAAGCAAGAACATAACAGTGGAGAGGTGGAAAAATGGGAGACGAAACAAAAGAGAGAGGACGAAAAATAACTATAGATATAGATAGATAGATGGATAGAGAGAGAGAAAGAGAGAGAGAGAGAGAGAGAGAGAGAGAGCAAATATCGAGATAGATAGATAGATAGATTCTAGTTATTTATGTCATGAAATATAGTGCTCGATTTGTATATGAAGGTTTAGTATACTTTGTAGAAGAAGACTTCAGAATTAAATTTTAAATTATAGAAAAATCACAAGCTTACTTCACAACAACAAACAAATGTAATCTTGTCGACATGTATGCATAGTTAAAAGTATTTACTTACTAATGAAAAAGAAGCGAATCGACCCAACGACGACCTAGACGAGCCTGGCGGGGAAACGGAAAATAAACAGTTTCCTGACGAAAGCTGACCTAACTGACAGCGAGAAACACTGTGTCGCAGCAAAAAAGGTAAGACTAGCTACAATGTATAGATAGATAGATAGATAAATAGATAGATAGATAGATAGATAGAGACACAGAGAGAGAGACAGAGAGAGACAGAGACAGAGAAACAGACAGGGAAAGACAGAGAAACAGACAGGGAAAGACAGAGAGAGATAGAAAGAGAGAGAGAAAGAGAGAGAGAAGTAGACAGACAGACAGGCAAAAAGACATGGACAGACAGGCAGACAGACAGAGAGAAAGAGAGAGGGATAGATAGATAGATAGATAGATAGATAGATAGAAATATAGATAGATAGAAAGATAGAGAGAGAGAGCGAGAGAGAGAGCGAGAGAGAGAGAGAGAGAGAGAGAGGAAGAGAGAGAGACGGAGAGAGGTTTTACTTTTATGCCATGTTCAAAGCTTCCTACAAGATCTATTATGTCTTTGTCCTAATACAACAAAACATTACAAAGAAAATGAATCCATTAAAAACGCTCTGGCCAGTTCTCAAGATAATTGGAGATTTAATGAGGTCAAGGAAGTGTCAACGCTCAACACCTGACATTAACGATTGTCAGTGGCCATTCTTATTAATACCCATTGTCTACTCACTTGTTGCTTTTAAATACCTTCTGGTTCACTGCACGGCCTAGAGGTCATAAGCGATTTGCTGATTCACTTCATTATGTAACTCAATCTAAAAAAATATGAGTGAATGGTTAAGCTTTCCAATCAAAAGCTACTGTTTCAGCGAACATTGTTTATTACGTAAGACCATGGAACAAATTGTCGAAGTTGGGTATTATGAGAAACACCACAGCTTCAACTGCAGACAAAAGAGTTTTAAAAAACCAAAGACATAGGGAAAAAACGGATCTGTAGAATAAAAGAAAATGCTGATATCTTAATAATAATGTCCTATATATTTCGAGTATAGGCTTATAACAACCTTCACTGTCTACTTTTTAATCGAGCTCTAGAAATCTATTGTCCACTCACAATTATTACTCGAAACTGGGAGGGGGGAGGGGTAATACCAATTACCAATTATGTTTCTCTAGCCCAAAATTAAAGTAGTATGTCACTGTCACGATGTATAGCTGCAGCTTGAATTTTGAAAAAAAAAAACTTCCACTTTCAAGCTTGGAGACATGGTGTTCAAGTATCATTGTACTTAAATATATTATCTCTGAGAGTCTGACAAGTTTGAAGGTAATATTGTACAATCTAAAAATCAACGCTAATGAAAGACAAAAATCATCTTAGCAGGACCCTTGCTATAGCTGCTGATGCGACACCGTAAAACCATGTCTTTTTGAATGGCAAGGCGGTAGCGCAAAAGCTCCTTTCAATCGGGAGTTCAAACCACGTAACAGGCATGAATATTTTGGGCTTTTTTCACTTTCGGCCAGCTTCATTCTACATACTGCTAATTTTTTTTTAGAAATTTGCATACCATAAATCTTTCAATCTTGCGACAACCCAGAGCTTGCATTAATTTTATTTCTATATTAGCTAAGAAAGAAGGTTAGGCAATCTGATAAAAAAAAAATTTGAAGTTGACTGCACTGTTGGAAAAGTGAAGTTTTTACATACCTTTATCTTTATTAATTAGGGGAAGTAAAGAGTAAGTGTGTATAGTTAACAAAACTGGAGAAACCACACAGCTTTGTAGAGCCCCAGTGTTTGTTTTTCTCTTCTTTGAAATTTCGCCTGGGATGACACCAAATTGTGATCTTTGCTTAAGAAAATTAAAAAGCCACACTGTCAAGTTTTTGTTGATGTTCAGTTGCACCATTTTGTCAATTAATATTGATTGATTGATTGAAGGGTATTTTTACAAGCCCAATTCCACTTCAAAGGTGCTCTCAGGGCTTGGGTCCCAATGACAATTTACGGGCTGCCACCCAGAGACTAGCGGGGATACCATGACTTAGCTTCAGCCGGTCACATTATACTGACACCGACCCAACCAGTAGGGGCCCGGACTGTGCTCGGCTGTGTTTCGAACCGGCGACCTCTTGGCCACGGAGCGAAGCCACTACCAACTGAGCTATCTAGGCCCCCTGTCAATTAAGAGATGAGGTTTTATCGTATTGAAAACGGAAGAGAAGCCGACAAATACAACTCTACAGTAACTTTTGGGTTTGTCTAAATGATTTAATTTAAGATGTTGATAGTAAAAACTAAAAGAGCATCTTCAACTTTGCGTTTAACTTGGTAAGCAAATTGGAAGGGGTCTAAAAAATTCTCAGATGTTTATTAAGTCCAGTAAGACCAGTTTCTCTAGATATTTCATCACTATAGATGTTAAAGCTACGGGTCGTAGGTCCTTCATGATGCATTATTGTCTTTTAAAGGACCTTGAAACAGCGAGTGACATAAAATTCGTGTAGATGTATACCGTGGTAAGTTGTGTAGAGCTAAAAATTGATTAGCTGCATATTTGTCCCTCGCTCTGGGCGAATGAGTTGGAAGTCGGAATTTTTTCAAGAAGTACCATTTTGAATATTTAGATACCATTTCATACTCTTAGTCAATGAAATTTTCAATGTATTTTGATAAAAACTTATGAAATTTCTGACGCTTGGAAGCTTAAAAATTGTGTTCTAAACTGCAAGGCTTTTGAAGATGAAAATCGTTGATGCGAGACATTTACAAATTGTATTGATTTTCATAACCGTTCTGGTCTTTGGATAACCAAGATAATGT
>BMAT01012441.1:95341-108465 GCA_019649035.1 Elysia marginata
GAGAGAGAGAGAGAGAAAGAGAGAGGGGGGAGACTATTCTGGTAACATTTTAGCATTGAGCGTTCTCAGGCATACCATTGTTGCCAAAATAATCCGAACTGAATTTTGTGCGCAAAATTTTGCTGAAAATACACTCACAGTGTCCTTATGTCATCTATACTATGAAAGGATGCTTTGGTTCATCATAATGTTTATGAAATGTAGCTCATAAACAAGCTTTACTTGATTAAGAAAATTACTTAAATATGGTTTGTAAAATAAAATCAAGTTCTAAAGTAATCATATTGCGAGAATCCCCTAGTAAGAGCAGTTTAGCAATTGATATAAAAAAACCTCCATTGCCTGTTTCCAGTTCAAATTTTCAAAACGAATAGTCTAGTGAATGGCGCAAGAGCTATTTATTTTGCTTTTTAAAAATGAGAAGGAACATTATAGAGTATGATAACGTTTTACCGTGCCATCTCGATCTAGCATGCTTGAATTTAAGTACGAAATCGGAGCATCAAGCAATTTGAGTGTTTACAACATCATTGCTGCTAATGTGTTTCTATTGCCCCCGGCTGGGCGCTATAAATCTCACTTGTTTTCAACCTAATGACGTATCGTGGAATTCGACAAATAAACAGTTTCGCTCTGTAAATGAAAAATGTGGAAACGTTTTTTTTAAAAAACAATATCCGTTCTACAGATCGTTTTTAACGAATGAAAACACAAGACACCACAAAATGCCAATGAAAGCCTTTTAATATTGAATTATGGAAAAAGATCATTTTAAATGGAGTCTCGAATGTTATATTTATAGGGCGTTTTCCTCCATTCGTATTGCCCTTGCCTTGGTAAAAATATAAAAAACAACAACTATTCTTTTCTCATTGTTTTAAATATTGCTTCTCAGTGGTTTGTCCATTTGATGAACCCTCACTCTAATCTTCACCCTAATCAAAGCCCTCACCCTCGCCCTAACCCTCATCTCAACCCAATCCTATTCCTAAACTTAACCATTACTTTAACTCTATGGAAAACCCTAACCTAACCCTCACCCTCACACTCAACCTAAACACAACCCTAACCCTAACCCTGACCCCATATTAACAATAAACCTAACCCTGACCCCATATTAACAATAAACCTCATCCTGACCTTATATAAACAATAAACCTCACCCTGACCCCATATAAACAATAAACCTAACCCTGACCCCATATAAACAATAAACCTAACCCTGACCCCATATTAACAATAAACCTCACCCTGACCTTATATAAACAATAAACCTAACCCTGACCCCATATAAACAATAAACCTAACCCTAGGGTGAATGATGTTTTTTTCGGGAGAGGTTGTACAACAGCCAATGTAGTTATTGGTCTTCCTCGATATTTGGCTTCTTGTGTGTTGAAAAAACTGTTTATTGCTTTATTTGCGGAAATTTCGTTTATCTCTTCTTAGAACATGCCCAAATATGCGTTAGAGGCTCTATGAGATATAGACGGAAAGTGGGCGCTCGTTGCATTTTTTATACAAGGACTCATTTGTGATTGTCACTGTGTATGTTGTACCTAGCAATTTGTTAAGCTGTTCTCCGTGGAACGCATCTAGTTGCTTTTCTTCAATTTCCGTTAGTACCCATGTACCACACCAGTATTCTAACATTGATTTACTTAATGCTTTATATAGTCTTATCCTTGTCTTGGTTTTGACTTTCTTGTAACAAAATATAATTCAAACGTGTTGGTGTTTTGCAAGTGCTACAGTGGAAAGCTGTTTCCTTCTTTTTAGATCTTTACTGTATCCTTTGAGTGTTCCTACTTTAAAAAAAATTCCAGGTGGTCTCGTTTCCATTCAGTGTGATGTATTCTGTTTTTTTTCAACATTGACAAAGAATTTATGTCCTTCTAATATTTTTGGACCCCTGCTACATCGATGCTTTGCGATGCAATCAAATCCATGTAGTCGGCGTATGAATTTTGCCTCGGGAGAATTTTCGCGAGTTCAGTTTTTGAATTCGGTAGTGTGAGTCTTAATTCATTCAAGGCATAGATATTAAACGAACACCGCTTAAGGTATGCGTAAATTGCTTGTGAACGGTTTTAGTGTACTGGCTCATCTACATTTGTATTGATTGTAGTGTTGTCTAGCGGGAAGCGTATAATACTAAACTCTTCTTTGACAAGACTATTTTTGACAATGTCCAGGTGAGCTTTTCTATAAGATAGTATCAAATTCCGCCGAGATGTTTGTTAATTTTCTGCAATATTTATTGAGAATTTCCTATGGATGGCTTTTGCGGAGAGCCATTTCCACGCCCATGCTACATCCGATGGGCTTCTATTAGGCTTAAACCCGCTGTAGCTAAAATTAAACCAAACACTAATCCTAATCCTCACGCTAATACTAACCCAAACATCAACCCTAACCCTAACCCCAACACTAACCCTAACCCCAACACTAACCCTTACCCTAACCTAACCCTAACCCTAACACTAACACTAAACCTAACCCTAACACTAACCCTAACCCTCACACTAACTTTAACACTAACCCTAACCCTAACAATAACCCTAACCCTCACACTAACCCTAACCTTCACCTTAAAACTGACCGTAACACTAACCCTAACACTAGCCCTAACCCTAACACTAACCCTCACCCTAACCCTTAAACTAACCCTTACACTAACTTTAACCCTAACTCTAACCCTGACACTAACCCTCACCCTCACACTAACCCTAATCTTCACCCTAACACTAACCTCAACAATAACCCTAACATTAACCCTAACACTAACCCTCACCCTAACCGTTACACTAACTCTAAAACCCTAATCCTAACACTGACCTAACCAGCTCTGTGGCCTAGCGGTAAAGACACTCGCTCAGAGATGGGGAGGTACGGGTTCGATCCCCGGCAGAGTCAAACCAAGGACTTTAAAACTGGTATTAGTAGCTGATCCACCTGGTGTCTGGCATTATGGACTTAGTGCTAAGTCTGGTCGGCCCGGTGTCAGGATAATGTGACTGGATGTGGTGTATGCAGCGCTCCGTAGTCCGTACATCACAGTGTGGCAGCACGCTTTCAATTGTCCCAAGCGCCGTCTATGACAAAACCTTGTAGTTGAAAAGAGACGTTAAAATTCAAACAACCAACCAACTAACACTGACCCTAACACTAACCCTAGCCCTCACCCTCACCCTAACATTAACCCTCACCAGAACCCTAACACTAACCTTAACCTTCACTCTAACATTAACCTTAACGCTAACCCTAACACTAACCGTCATCCTCACACTAACCGTAACCTTCACCCTAACCCTAATCCTCACCCTAAGAGTAAGAATAACCCTAACCCTCACCCTAACCTTCACCCTAACACTGACACCGTCTCTGTGGCCTTGCGGTAAGACACTCGCTCAGAGTTCGGGAGGTGCGGGTTCGGTCCCTGACCGAGTCAAACCAAGGACTTTAAAATTGGTATTAGCAGCTGATGCGCCTAGTGTCTGGCATTATGGATTTAGAGCTAAGTCTGGTCGGCCCGGTGTCAGGATAACGTGACTGGGTGTGGTGTGTGCAAGCGCTACTCACATCACAGTGTGGCAACACGCTTTCAATCGTTCCAAGCGCCGTCTCTGATATAACCTAGTAGTTGAAAAGAGACGTTAAAATTCAAACAACCAACCAACCCAACACTAATTCTTACACTACCCTTAGTGTATGTTTTTTTGTGGCGGCGGGTTTCGGGAAATTTCTCGCCTCTGTAAGTGTACATAGACATCATGTGTAGCCAGAGGCTGGTGATTTGCCGACAGGTGGGTAAAATTGCCAGAACCAAATTTCATTCTGTGTTTTAAAAACATAGTTTTTTTTTGCTCGTGGAATGTAGCACTCTCAAGAACTGGGAAAAGGGACAACATTTCATACCTGACATCCACACTAACCAGGTATGTAGTCTACAAAGATTTTTTTTAATCGGTCTGGCCAGTAGGCCTACATTGAAGTTAATCTTTTAATTGAGACACCCACTAAATCTGATTCATTGATTAAAAAAAATTTTAATTCGGGTGATTTAAGAATGTAGATGTAAGGGGGAAATTTTCTCAGAGGCCATTGAAAGAAAGAATTATAATGTGGAGATAGTCTTTTAAACGCTGTTTAGAGGAGTAAAGTGTGTTGCGAAAGTCTATCAGGCGCTCTCTAGAAAATGTAGATGTTCGTAGAAAGGCTCTCAGACGCGCGCTATTGAGAGGAAGAATTATCATTTGAGTTACCCTTTTAGGCGCTGTTTAGAATAAGAAAATGTGTTAAGAATTTTTTCAGGGGCTTTCAAGAGGATGTAAATGTATGTAAAAAGTCTCACTGAGCTATTGAGATGAAGGATGATTAGATTTGTGGCTATCTCTTAAATTCAGGTGCACACATTTTTGGTAGGGTATTTCTGCATTCTGTCCAAATGTGTCGTAAGTCAAAAGGCCTAGTTTTTAGATATAGGCTTTTAGAGGTTAGTGGGTGGCCAGAAGTCAATTTTTTTTATTTCAGATATTGACGGTAAAACCATTTCTAAACAGTTTTCTCACCTGATTCATGTTGTAATTAGCATTTTAAATATTTAAATTTAACTGGTATGGTTCAAAAGGCCTATACACTGGTATAGTTGACTAAACTATAAATGCAATTTTCTACCCTTTTTGAAATTTCACAAATCCTGACCCTTGCGGCTTCAAACGGCTATAACTTCGTTCAGAAGCCTGATAGAGCATTTCTGTTTGTTGTATTTCAAAGAAGAGAAAAAAGGCTTTTCCGTGATACCAATATCTGTCTACATTCCAATTTCGACTTAAGACTTATTTGGACTGGTTGCAAGCCTTAGACCGGCTCTGTGGCCTGGCGGTAAGACACTCACTCAGAGATCGGGAGGTGCGGGTTCGATCCCCGGCCGGGTCAAACCAAGGTCTTTAAAATTGGTATTAGCAGCTGATCCGCCTAGTGACTGGCATTATGGATTTAGTGCTAACTCTGGTCGGCCCGGTGTCAGGATAATATGACTGGGTGTTGTGTGTGCAAGAGCTGCTTACATCACAGTGTGGCAGCATGCTTTCAATTGTCCCAAGCGCCGTCTCTGATACAACTTTGTAGTTGAAAAGAGACGTTAAAATTCAAACAACCAACCAACCAACAGCAAGCCTATAATATTATAGGCTTGAACGTCACCTCCGTTAATCGAACGGATAACAGCCTCATAATTTTCAACGACTATAATTATGAAGAAAATGGTTTTTAAGTTTACAAAAATTTCAGTTAACCTACTAATAAACATGCACATTAGCTAAAAACAGCAGTAGATAATTGTGGATATGCAAAATAAAAATTATTTTGTGAGGTATTTATTCTAGCTCTAAGAGCACAGGCGAAACAAGGACTGTACTCCTTAGAGTTGGAAAATGTACCTCAATAAATAGTTTTTAATTTGCTCGTCAAGGAGAAGTTGATTCACTGCAGTTTATACAGTTAAACTTTGTGCTGTCCTCATTAAAAGTTTCTGCATAAAACCTGCGATAATATTAAATGTTATGAGTGACTGTTTTTGTAAACACAATAATCAATGGATGTGTGTAAAACTATAACTATTTTTACTTTCTCTCTTTATTTTCCAAATAAAACAATGGATCGTTATTATGGATTCTACCAGTGTTTTGCGCACCGATACTAGGTGCGTAATAAAACCAAAATTTCTTCACTTTCTTTTTTTTAGTAATGACCGGAAATCTATAAAATTCCTCTTAGACCGAGGAAGGCAAAATCGTTTAAACGACAATACGTTTCTACCTACATAGATCTAGACTACGGTGTATTTCTTACTTTATAACGTTTATAGTCTGGTAATATGGATTAGACCTTTGTGCAAATCAAAGCTGTCTATTGTAAACATTAGATATAGTGAATTTTTCTTGTCTTCGAAATCAAGTGGAAGATTCAATGGCAAGCAAAATGGTAAGAAAACCCCATGACAAGTCAATGAAGATTTTAAAAGATTTAAGCCCTAGAGCTGGTCCTAGATTTGAGAGATTAACTTTGTACAGGGTGTAAAACCACTAAGGATAGTTCCTATAAATTCCCCGAAATTTTCTAAATATCCTAATGTTCTCAAGAATCGAACTCAATGTAAGTGGTTTCGTATTTGTCATATCACTGAATGATGATTTTTCAGGTAGGGCTTTAAAAGTGCCCCGACTCTTTATTTAAAAAGATCTAGTTTTATACACTTTGTAAATTGCCCATTCGTTTAGTCCTTAAACATTGATACCCAACTCTTTAAATGGATAGTAAGAGTTGAATGTTCTTGGATTTAAAAATGTGTGGGATGCCATGTTTAAAAAAATAATATTATTAAAAAGAATTTATGTAGCAATCTTTTCCATTTGCCTCAAAGCACTTTCCATTTTTTTACAATTATTTAAAACATAAAGATACACAATTCACGACTTCTTCACCCGCAAAAATATGCGTTCATAAGAAGTGTCCGCAATAGATAAGATTTTAGACATGTCTTTAACTTATACACACACTCCAGTTCAATCTTCCTTAGCCGCTGAGGCAGGTCGTTCCAAACAAGTGGAGCACAGTAGCGCGTTCACCAAATCTTTTAGTATTAAACGTTTGAACAATGGTTACTTTCTTATTACTTAATCTTAGATATTTAGGAGGAGATGTACACTTGGATGCATGCTAAGAAATGATCTGGGGCCTCTTAGTGTGAAAATTTTTATGGTATGATCAAACCAGTTTGTATTAATTCTGACTTTCACTGGAAGCCAGTGAAGATGTTTAAGAAGTGGCTTCACTTGCTCCCTTTTAGATTTTTAAGGACTAATTTTGCAGCATTTTCTTTTTTGCAATCTTTGAAGTTTTTTCCAATACCTTAGATAGTAAATCTACCAGTAAGGAATTACAAATGGTCTCATCTTAAGAGGACAAAAGGTGAGGCAAGTATTTTCTTTACAGCTTCACTTAGGTCACGAGATATTTTACTATTCCCTCTAAGTTCCAGGTACACTATTGTGCACACATGATTAACAAGATAGTCCATTGACAGGTGATAATCAGATACAACCTAAATGTTTTGCTTCATGCGTTATTAAAACCACACCGTTTTCAATGATTATGTGATTTACTCCTGAATCAATGTTCTCGCACTTGGTATTTATCAAAAGACATTCTATTTTGCTATCATTCAATTGGAGCTTATTAGAAACCACCCAATCTTTAACTTCATTATACAATTCTCAAAATTAGCTACAAATGATTTTCTGTCAGATAGTGTAACAGATTTGTACAATTGAGTCTCGTCTGCTAAATGTGATGCTGCAGACTATGACGTGTTATGATCTGTGCCAGAGGAGTAGTATAGAGAGACTAAAGATATAGTTCAAGAACTGCGCCTTGCAGAACCTCACAATTGAGCTGGTTTAGGCTTAATTGTTGGTAGAACACCTGTGACTGAAGCACATTGAGTGCAAGCGTGTCAGTATTGATTCTCCTAAGATGATCAAGCGTATCAAAGGCAGTGCTATGGTCTAACAGTGTAAGTAGCGTCATTTTGCCTTCATCTGAAGCACATAAAAGATCATAATAAATTTGTAGCAATGCTGTTTATATGTTGTGAAATTCTTTATAGGTTGATTGATTGTTATAAAACAAGTTGTTCAAGACAATGTGTTCTTTCAGTTGTATTAGGAACATTTTCTCTAAAACTTTAAAAAGGACTGGGACGTCTGATACTCGTCTATATCCACTCAATTCTTCGGGTGCTAGATTCAGAATAAAGAAACTAGAAAAAATATTTTTAGGTAATTCGTTGAGAAATAAATTTCTTCGTATTGGAATACAACACATTTCTGCTTAAAGAAAACCCTGAAAAGAGATGTAAATTTGTGAGACCAAAAGGAAAAAAAAGAAAGAAATTTCCGTAAGAGAAAAGGGGGTGGTGGTGCAGTGGTGCAGTGGCGCATGAGGCAGACTAATCGATTTTATAGTGTTGAAAATAAGTTAGGGATTAACTTTCTCTAAGCATTTGCCAGTTACATTTTTAAAAATACCCTCTGCTTGGGAATCTTAAAGGTCTTATGGTTTTCATTTCATCAAGACGTCTCGGACATGTACACGTGATAGTGAACATCATTAATGTACAATGATCTGTCGTTTTGGTAAACACGTACAGTTAATTTTTAGCACATGAATTTTTCCTCTAACAGGCAGTAGGCTTGGGAAAAATTCTGAGCTTCCAGGACTATCAGCATGTGGGCTACTTCCGGCCAACCAGCTACTCGCCTTCCTCGAATGGCATTTATGACATGAATGAGCTCCCTTACATCTCCCAATCTCGCAGTCTCTTGGTGGTAGTCTGCGCCATTATGTTCTTCACTGCTGGATGTGTTTATATGCCGCTTGGAAACATACAGGTAAGGAGGGGGGGGGGCTCTCTCACTCTGTCTCCTTCTCCCTTTTACCTCCCTCTCTTCCATTGTTTTCGTTTCTCTTCCACCCTCTTTCGTTATCTATTCCCCCCCCCCTTTTTTTGTGTACCTTCCCTTCCCTTAGGTGAGTGGGTAGACTATTTTCCTCTTAATCAAACCTCCTCTTCTCTAATGGTTATGTTCTCCTGAAGCTCGTTACACCTACATAACTTCAAACATACAATTCCTCTTGCTATGCCACCACTTCCTCTTCTTAATACCTTTTCCCGTACCATTCTCATTGCCTTTCTGACATTACTGGTAGAGAGCCCGCGCTTTCGCGGTTTGTAAATTTCTTTTAGGGAATTTTCTAAGAACACAAAACATAAAATAAACTTTGAACCTTTTAGAAAACTAAAAAGCAAACACCTAGATCTAGACTATGACAATAGTTGGCCCTATTGTGTTGAAGTTACCAGCTTTACTGCATCAAAGCCGAATGATAAACTACGTTATCAGTGAAGCAGGGAATGACATCATTTGATTCATTATTTGATGCCGGCAGACTAAGCCATTGCTTCATTTCTCTCTAGTTCCAAACCTACACCAACAACATTATCTACTACGTCGTCATTTCTCCCAAACTCTAGATCTAAATCTTCAGCCGCTGGTACTCAAAATCTGTCTAGATCTATACTCTATCTATAGCGTTAGCTAGCGTTCACAGAGAACGCGATCCGGGAGAAGCCGCACGTGGTATTTGACTCTCGCGACAAATGTCTCCAAATGACGTATTAGTGTGTTCATAGTCAATACTGGTGCAGCGGAGCTGAGAATAGTTCTGACATATAGACTATCACGTATTTCTCACTGTTGGTGCGGAATTTAGTGTCAAAGAGTTTTATAAGAGCGTTTTTTAAAGTGCGTAATATTTTTCCGACTGTGCCACACAAAAAGGTGCGCAGTCTGTATGAAGGAAGCCGGAAGAGATTGGTGTCTTGCCAAGACTCAACTGAGATATAGGTCAGAACCATGATTCGTCCCCTTCGCGAGATTTCACCTGAATAAAAACTAAATTCTTGTGTCTTTACTCACGCGAGATTTGTGTTGACACTTAGGACTCTGATCTCTGATTTTAACCCCTTAATTCTCGGGTAAGTCACCATAAAATTAAAAAAAAAATAATAAAAGTGAAAATATTCACAAATATTCTTTATAGCAAGGGTGAAAAAAACTGTTTGGCTTGTCATGTCTACAAGTTTCTTTTGGTTATATCCCTTTGATCGTTCATACGACTAAAGAAACAAGTAGAATTGACTACCCCGAGTTTCAGTCAAGCGGTTAAAGAAAGGTGCACAATTTTAAAATTGCTCATTTTAATTTTGCTTTTAATTTTATTTCTGGATCGTAATTTCTCCCTTGCTTTCTATTGGAATCAGTGTATCTCAATATTTAGTGAACAAAAATGTTACTGCTAATAATGTGCTTGGGGTGATGTAGCTTTTACTGTCAAGTTGAATGGATAGCACAAATTAAAAAAAAATAATAAAAACAAAATACATGACTATGAAATTTGCTTTTCCCGTACGCAAATTTTTTTTCATGTGAAAGCCAAAGGGTGGGTTGATAGTTATGCAGTCAAAATGTCTTTTGTTGACTTTGCATCAGTGTTTGGTCCCATTTGATCCCACAAACAGGAAAAGCCTCGCAAATAGAAATGTTCATGTTTCCACCCCATCTTTTTCACTTATCTTATACATGTAAAACTAATGAAATACACAGAGACACTTTATCCTGTCTAAAAAATTGACCTACGTTTAAATTACGGTATACGATACTTGCCTTTCTGCATCTTGAAAACCGCTTCCTATGACAATTCTCCTAAGGAAATATTCTTATTTATTGGGAATGATTTTTGAAAACAATGATAAGGGGATGAGCATCATTGGCTGTAAAAACAAACAGTGTATTCACATCTGCTCCTGGTGGGATTTTCGGTTAAGGAATGTTCAAATTGCCACTTCTAATGCCATGAATTTAAATATTAGATTACTGAAATGTGCCTTCATCACTTTGATTTCCATATCCTCTAACCCTTATAACCATAAGTCTATAATTGGCATTTATGACAGCCTTATGAACTCCGGGAAAATACTTCTTGTTAAACAATATAATAGCCTGATTTGTCATGACGTCGAATCGTAACATGCTTCAAAAGCAGCGCGGCAATGCAATAGAATAGTTCAAGATGTCATATATTCTTTTCAATAACGCCATCTTGTCAAGAAGACAGGTCAAACTTAACTGCATGTTGCATCCACACCGCCTGTTGACCAGGAACGTCAACCCGCGTTCTCTACGTATACCCTCGCGTCTTGTGCTCTTGCCAGCGATTCAATATTATACGTTTACGCACTTGGACGATACATCGCATTCTCTATGAACGCAACTTAGACATAACAAAATTGTTTGAAGAGTACAGTTTTAGTTGTTTTCTTCTTAATTTCGCATGTTCAAACTACTGTTAGGTCTAATCTAATTCTAAGTTCTTAAATCTACATAAATACTTTACAATACTAAAAAGTAAAAAAAAACACACACTTTAATCTATAACTATTTTGGTTTTTTAACGTTTCTTTCGTTGGAAGGCTTATAAGCTAAAATATTTTCCATAGATTAGGCATGGATTAATTCGTCGTGTTTCACATGGATTAATTTTTATAGATAATTGTACTGAAGCGCAGCAAAAAAAATTAAAAAAAAAAACAACAAAAAACACCACCTAACCTTTTAACACTAAGTTAACAATGTTTTAGTACTTAGTTTAAGCTGTGGTCACTTTTACTTTTTTAATGTTAGTAGTAGAAAAATAATGACTGCTCAATGTAGATTTAAAAAAACAATAGATCTCTATAGTTTAACAGATTTTTTTTCGATACACTCTATAACTGCCCTCACATTTTTCAAATTATCAGCGACAGAGTCCAACGAAACTGTTTAGTTCTTCGCCAGCCTTATCCTGTAAGAATACACGTATCTTAAAAAAACAACAACTCACACCATTAACAACAAAGAAATGTCAATTCACGCTATTGATGGTAAGTGACAACTTGATTTTCTTTACACTTAACTGCTGCAGAGGCATGGGAAAACTACGCACCAGGTCACAAAGAGTATTACTTTAAGAAAATAGGCTGTCTGTAGATCTTTTAAACTTTGCTTTTAAAGATTGACAGTTTATATGAGATGCTCGAGTATTTTTTCAGTGAAATTGCACAATACGTTTTGAGCCTGCACCATTGCAATTAAAAAACTCATCTGATTTGCGATTAATTTCTTGACGACATAACAATCAAAACGACTAAGTGTTAGTATAAAATTTGCGTTGCACGTGTGAACCTGCCCAGTCCTTTAAACATTTTCCTACATAGCTATATATGCATCATATTATTTCGACATGGGGATCCAAGAAAACCTATCATCGCTTTTTGGTTTTCTCATTTTATCATGCAGGCAGACTATAATGGGAAGTGTTTTCTGGATGCAAACCTGCACTTCGAATTGACCAAACGACAATCAAACGTTACCAAGTATGGATATGTACAAAAATTGAGGTAGGAGCGAGGTACAGCCCTAACTGCTTAAGACTAAAAGAGTATCGCTGTTTCATATTGCATAGGTATCGTGGGCTAACAAAAATCATAACCTGATTCATGTGGGTTCAGTGAATGACTAAGTGAACGTAGTACTAAATTAAAACTCATGTATGTGTGCCCCCTCTCTCTTTAATGTGCGTCAAGTCTCGGGAAGAAAAATTTGGACAAGTTCTGAAAAATTCATTTTTTTCCAACAATTTGCGCTTGGGCTTTGAAGAAAATCCACTTACCTGCATTCCACCCCTAGGCTTCAAGCAGTGCGAACTGAGTGGGGCCCTGTCTTTAAGTGTGACATGACTACCTACACGCCCGTGATGGTGGGCATTCTCTCAATGATCATCGGCTGGTCAACCTTCACCGTGTGGCCTACCATGATGGAGATGGGGTAAGCTCAGATCCAGCACCAATCAGTTTTTTGCCTTTTACCCTTTGTTTGTCTCAGAGAGAGAGAGAGAGAGAAAGAGAGAGAGAGAGAGAGAGTTTCAAGATAGGGGCGTGGTTTAGAAATGGCGTGAGTGCTTTTAGTGTTTTCTCTACCCAAATGAGTGTTTTAGACTCCCCTTTTAAAATCAGAACAGTACAAAGAATCTTGCTGTAGCTGAGATGAACTCAAATCACATATTTATTGGTGCATTTTAAAGACCGGCTGCATGTGGCTGTGAAAGTAGCACAATACGAACATCATTTTAGACTTAAACTGTTAGTGAAGGCCAGACTTGCATCGAAAATATGATTTAGTTCATGTACATTAACAACTTATAGATCTAGTCTGTTTACAGATGCATTTGAAATAGTTCACATCAGGCGAATGTAGAGTTTAATACAATTACGTCAAAACAAACTTCAGTCATAACGGTGTGTCCTTCATAATGTTTTATTTTTTATTTGACATAATAATGAATTGAAAAATAAAACATATAATATGCCTATCTGGCCATCATACAATTACACATGAACAAGCCGCCATATAACAGTGGAAATTTTTTAATGCATTCCGGTGGCCATAGCTCTGTTCCTAATG
>BMAT01012441.1:111069-131773 GCA_019649035.1 Elysia marginata
ATCAGAAATACTTATTTCGTCACCTTTTTCAGCCATCAGGATGCTTAACTGAATAACAACGAAAACAATCTCTTTCAAATTTATCACACACGAACAATGGCGGCCGCCATGTGAAAGTGCACAATGGCAAAGACACCGTAGAACACAAACCCATTGTGTTCTACCGCTAAGGAAATAGTTCGGACACACCGTATGACAACAATTAATGAAGCATTTAGAGAAAAATTTAGCGAAGCCTCATGTATTTATTTTGAGATTTCTAACAGTAAGTAAAGATGTCATTTACCATAATGCTTTTGTTGATGTAATTTCAAAGTTAGATAGCGTATTTATTGATATATTTAAAACAGTGCTTGTCAGGCTGGTTCTTACCCATAGGCTACACCAATAAATACCATCAAAACCACTACACCATGTTAAAACCTCATAATACCTTAACAAGTTTAGGCCATTACCTTTTATGCGATGTAGCTACATATAAAAAAACTAGCTGAATATACTGCTTCTAAGGTAAAAAAAATATTTGTTTTGGGTTTTAATTCTAAAAAAATGTTATGATTTGAGAAAAATTAATATGCCAAATTTTAAATACGGTATCTATGTGGTCTAAAAATGCTCAGAGCAATAATATTGGTCCGCATTTTTGGCGTAGCCCAATACACATGTATGTACCAATCAGTAGAGTCTCTTACGAAACGTGATCTGAAACTCTTATGTATTCGAAAGATATTCTAATTATAAAGTGATCTAGTTTGGAAAATAACTTGTCCCGTCGAGTCATTGGGATGTCGTTGTCCATCTTTGTAAATACGCGCTTTATTCTCACAGCAAAGGCGGCGGCTTGATGCTCGTCTACTCTTTTATGTTCACGCTCTGCCTGGGATGCACTATCGCCTCCTCTATCATGCTGTTCGCTGGCTACAGCAACACATGCAAGAGCTTGGATCCGTAAGCATTCTATTACTTAACAGGCCACGATGGTATTCAAAGTAAGTCCAGTTATATGGCCAAGTTAAAAAAGAAGCAACAACTGACTAGATTATCTAATTGGATTGAAGTAATAACTGCCTACGAATTGGCCAAGTGCTTCAAAAAAGCTGTAAGTCTCAAGGTTTTAATGCCGATTATGCGTATATTTATTGCTCTACAAAAAGAAATGAGACGTGAGATTTCGGCTTTACACTTTGGTCAACATTATAGTTTAAGTACATTTAATACACTAAATCAGAAAGGGATATCGGCAATCGTTGTTTATTTACACATATTTTCGACTGTCATGCCGGCTATTAATGAATATGGCAGGCCCAGCCTTCTTTCAAATAATTTTGTCAGAACATAATAATGTTAATACGAGGGTGGGCTGATAATTAATGCAATTTCCTTCTTAACTTTTTTATTTTTAGAGGTACACAAACACAAATGGTATCAAATTAAAGATTCAAGTATCGGCTATATCAGCCTTACATTATTTTTTAACGTATTCTCCATCCCGATCCACACACAGCTGCCAACGACGTACAAGTTGACGCATGCCGTCGGTGAAAAAGTCCACACATTTTTCCCGGAACCAATGTCGAACGGCAGCCTCCACATCTTCATCACTTTCGAAATGGTTTCCTCTCAGGTGTTTTCCTTTAATCTCGGGAAAAGGTAAAAGTCATTGGGCGCAAGGTCTGGACTGTAGGGCGGATGAGGAAACACGACGAAATTTATTTTATGCAGTGCCTTTTCAGTCTGGCGACTTGTGTGCGGCCTGGCGTTGTCGTGATGCAGTATTACGTGCTTTGTGGGGCGCACACGCTTAAGCCTAACACTTAGCTTTCTCAACTCCGAAATATACCGTTCTGGGTTAACTGTATTTCCTTGTTTCAGAAATTCCCTCTGAGTCCCAGAAAACAGTCAGCATCACTTTTCTGGCAGAGGCAACAACTTTGAATTTTCTCGGAGAAGAAGAGCTCTTATGCCTGTATTCCATCGACTGACGTTTGCTCTCAGGGTCATAATGGTGTACCCAGGACTCATCCCCTGTGACAATCCCATGAATGAATTCCTCGCCCTCTTCCTCCTAATGTTTTAGTAGTTTGGCACAGGTTGTTTTTCTTTGCATTTTCATCTCATCAGTCAACATTCGCGGCGTCCTCCTTGCAGACACTTTTCTGTAGCCGAAAATATCTGTAATAATATGCTGGACTCTTTCTTTTGAAATTTCAAGTTCTTTGGTAATATCCTTTTGTTTAATGCGCCGATTGTCTAAAATCATCTTGTCGACAGCTTTCTCATTTGAAGCAATCAGGGGCCTACCTGAAAGCTTTTGATCGCGCAATATTGATTCAGTCGGGTCTCCCTCTTTCACTGGTGAAACCCACCGACAAATAGTTAAATAATCTACACATGCTTCCCTATATACCATTTTGAGCCGTTTATGGATTTCCTTTGCTGATCTACCTTCAACATAAAGAAATTCAATGACAGCACGCTGTTTGAATCGAACATCTTTAGTAGACGTCATGTTCGTAAACAATGTCGACAAAGGTCATCAGCCATTTGTTTTGACGTAAGCATTTTTGCTGCTCAATGACACAAATGCCATTTTTTCTCACTGCAAGCTTATTGGTTTGAGAGTGTGCATGCCAAATTTCAGCTGCCAGGATCATACAAATTACAAGTGAAATTGCGTTAATTTTCAGCCCCCCCTGCGTAGTATTAGATAATGTGTCTCTCGTTAGAATGACTCTACGTTTTACATTCTTCCAGAAGCAAAATTTCGTGCAAACAACTTAACGCGAAGGCGGTGCGCCTTAAAGCAGATGGAGAGTATATCATCGTGACGGACATCCACAGAGCTATTGTTATCGCAGAGGTAAGCTGGGTCCACTCGAGGCTAACACGCTGTAGAACAAGTTATACAGAGACCGCGTTGTGTGCTTAAAACACTAACAATATCTGGAAAGTACATTATTAAGTTTATGAATTGCGATGCCCTCAATGGCTATTGGCCTGGCTCACGACTTCCAGTGTGGTGCAGAGAAACCAAGAAAATAAAAATAAGGAACTCTAAGGAACACTTTGAAAACTTAGGTGCTTAAGAGAAACTAAATACAAAAACTTCAAAATATTAATAATATTATTCTAAAAAAAGGCGACGTCTTATACAGAAAAATTTGATACAAAGCTCATACGGTTGCATTAAACTGTAACGTCAGGTTGATAATAATACCACAAAAACAGGCCATTAGGTGTGATCTTGTAGCATCTAGAACTGATGGCCACTAGGAGTTTCAGTAAAAAGTATACAAGTGTACATGTGTTTCAGATCATCTCATGACGCGCCCAATCAGCCGAATTTATCGCAAGGGAACAGTTTTGTACGCTGTATTAACTTGTAGTTGTTTATGGTTATGCCTCTTGGAATATGAGCATCCCAGAAATTGGTCAGTTTCAACGCGTAAATAATAGCCGAAAGGTAGGCCCCTAAAAAAAAAGTTATCCACATAGACATAGAGGTTGGCAGTTTCAGTGTTTGTTACACTCGATGATGACACCAGACTGTCCTGAACCAAAGGTACCGTATTAGATGAACTACAGTATTTAAAGAGAGCTTAGAATAAAATGCTTTTGAAGAGTAAAATTCAAACTGTTAATCTCATACTAGGTTTCTTATCATCTTCATTAGCACCAGGGTATACAACGACACTCTGGCACTTTGCTAACAGTAACAAAATTCAAATAACATGTAGGGGAAGGATATATAAACTCCGGTCTTTTTCTTGATTGTAGCGTTATGACATACCATTCGCACATACTGCAAAAGAGCTTCATACCGGTACTTTAAAAAAAAGTAAAAGAATTTTAGCAATGATTGTGCTGTTTATTTTACGACGGTAATCTTGCTATGAAATTCCACGTAGGAACCAAACTTTAAATAAGGTTCAAATAAGAAAAACTATGCAATCATCGAAATCAGAATGTTCATTTTTTAGCCTGACAGTAAATTAACATGGATTGTTACAAATGCTTATACTATTACGTAGTAGTGGTTTCAGGTGTTTTATATTTTGGGATAACGCAACTCTTCATACATAGAATTACGTTTTACTACATGTAATTTTTAGACTTGATAATTTCTAAGAAATCATTATAAATCACTTTGATTTTCAGTACTTTCTTCGGAAAAAAGAAGCTCGATGATTCTTAATCTAGGACAAAGAGTCCAGTTTTCTGTGGTTAAAGCTAAAACAGACGATTCGCATATCCCATGCAATTCTTCTGCTTTTCTATTTCAGTTTGCCAGCGCAGCACTTATTGGCCTGTCTTGCCTGCAGATTTTTGTCTCACTAGGGACTTTCGGCATCATCTGGTACCATTTCAACTTCCTTGCCCTTCAACTGTACTCAGATGACCAGTCAGTGGATGGAGACCGAAGTTCCACTTGGGCCTTCCCGTGAAGGACAAAACTACTGCACCACCCATTTTCATCTCATGGCCTGAACGTCACCGTACACAATGTGCAGTGCAAACCTCGGCTTGTGTGAAAATGGGACATAACAGATTATTTTTGCCATACCTCGCGACCATTCCAAGTCAA
The DNA here is from genome assembly GCA_019649035.1 of Elysia marginata. Lineage (NCBI taxonomy): Eukaryota > Metazoa > Mollusca > Gastropoda > Plakobranchidae > Elysia > Elysia marginata. The sequence goes on from BMAT01012441.1 coordinate 115,655, forward strand.
TTGAATTGGATGTAAAAAATCCAAATAATTATGAGAAAATATCTTTCTATTTCGTAAAGCTTTTTTTCCCTTTCCTCAACATTGCCAATCGACAAAATTTTTTGCATCTTTTTACAAAATATTGATACTAGTAATGTAGTAGTTTCTTGCAGTCGTTGAATGTTTGGGAGCTCAGAGAGTGCAATGCCTAGTAGGCCTAGTTTGCTCCATCCAACTCATTTGGACTGAGTGCAAGAAATATGTTTGAAATATTGCAATGCTAAAACTGTAGGCAATCAAAATGTCCATATAGAATTAGAAGTAGTGTAAACTTATGATGCTTTTTGCTGCGCTTCGTTCATTCAAATAGCCTATATCTGATGTATCTCTTGACCCGTTCACTGCCGAGGAAATTTTCCGCCTGTATTATAAAAAATTAAAAAAAAAAAAAAGCAACACTAAAAAAATCACTATCTCTGATTTTTAGCAAGGGAAATAATTAGGCTTACAGGCTTACTGTGAGCACATTTTTCTCACGGTTATGTAATTTTGAGGGTTCATGAGACTAAAAACACAAGAATTGAAGGGGTTTGTTAATCTTGTTTATATCCTTACAAACAGAACAGTGAAGCCTCGAGTATTGACGATATAGTTCACTACACACAAGTTGCTACTAAGAAACTATACATTTTATTTATGTTCATTAGCAACTAAAGTTACATGTTATTGATACCAGATTCAAGGTCAGGGTTTACATTGTCTAGAATTAAGGTTTATTTTCATTGAAGAATTTCATGATTTTTTTTTTGCTTTACGAAATGCTTTAAACCTTTTGTGAATTTTTTACACAAAGCCTACTATAAGAAACTAAAATAAATACGACATGTAGGAAACCATCCAAAAATAAAAAAAAATCCCAAGATGTTTTTTAGCATTTAAAAAACAATAATAATTCTTCATGTTCAACGTTAGTGCAGGGTACTTGACACAGACAATGGCAATTATAACCTTTCCACCAGGTTTACTTTGGATAACTTTTCGTAAAGATGATTACCGGCTCTGTGGCCTAGCGGTAAAGACACTCGCTCAGAGATTCGGAGGTACGGGTTCGACCCCCGGCCGAGTCAAACCAAGGACTTTAAAATTGGTATTAGTAGCTGATCCGCCTGGTGTCTGGCATTATGGATTCAGTGCTAAGTCTGGTCGGCCCGGTGTCAGGATAATGTGACTGGGTGTGGTGTATGCAGCGCTCCGTACATCAGTGTGGTAGCACGCTTTCAATTGTCCCAAGCGCCGTCTCTGATATCACTTTGTAGTTGAAAAGAGATGTTAAAATTCAAACAAACAACAATCGTAAAGATTACTGTGATATTTTAAATAGTGACAATTTGTATTATATTGGACTTTATTTTATTCTCATTTGAATGCATTTTCCTACCTAATATGCGTTTTTAAACATAATATATTTTGTACATTTGTATTTTTAATGTATAGCGCTATTAAGCCCGAGTTTGTTTGGGGTAGAGCGCTATAGGAATGATAATCTCTAATACCTTCTATTATCATTATTATTAAAAGAATAAAACCTTTGTTAAAAAGAACAACCAACAACCTAATTGCTTCTATCTCAAAGATGTAACTACTGGTAACTATATCTAGAGAGAGAGATAGACACTGACTTGTTCAACTCTCTCTCAGTCCATAATATTATTACTGTTCTTCTGATAAACCACGTTTCTGAGGCTTCTACTTTAATCTCTAGTCATAGTTTAATGTTCAGCATTTGTATTTATATAGAGAAATAATGACCATATGTGTAATGTTTGTGTTATGCCTCGCAATCAGCTCAAATAAGTCGTATGTTACAATTTTCAAGGTGTTGCTTTTTTGAAAATGCATTTTCCGAACTTATGAAAATTGAAAATTACATGAAATTACCATAATTATTTTAAGAAAGGATGTAAAAGCTTGTTGTTGTTTTTTTTAATTGAGAAAAAAATAGACTTTTCAAAGGCATTTTCTCAAATTAGAAACTCAATCTCCACATGAAAGACAATAGTGGAGAAGGATATCAACAAAAGTGTGATAAGCAGCCAAGATGTCCAGGTCAAAACTAGGACACCGAAGGCAAAAATAGAAGAACAGCATAGAATTTCCTATAAGACTTATTGCGACTAATCACAAGACATATCTTCTATTTTTTTATCATTTTATTTTTCAAAACAAGTCTTTAGCCATTACATTGCATTAAACTTACTTTTTCGTGTTAAGTGGTGAAATTGACTATAGATATCCTATGTTTTTGGATTTTAATTGTTTGATGAGTTCTTCTTTGCAAGTAAGATTTGAGGATTTTTGAGAGACAATTACGTATTCAGTTTTTTTGACATTTATCATGGGCTCATTGCTTCAGTCTCTATAACAACAATATCAAAATACTTTGGAGTTTCTTTTCAAATTTAAAAACTGTATCATCAACGTAAAAAGATTATTGCAATTTAAGAATAGGACATCTTAACTTTTCAATATTGTTTTGCTGTCAACACAAATATGTATAACTGATAATTAAATAGTTTAATAGTATAAAGTTCTTGGAAATAAAGACATTTATGGCAAAGGTGAGAGAATTATTTAAAATCAGTTTCAGAATAAAACTATGGCTATAAGAAAGAACATATCAAACACAAAATGAATTAAATGCGTATGATCATGTGATAATTAAAACAATATCATGACGATGCACTGAGTTTAACAGAAAGAATAAAATACATGTATTTTGAATATTGATCTGTTTAAATGTTAATGTTACTTTGTTAGACAACAAGTCATTTTTACATAAAAATAGGTACAATTTCTGTTGCTAACTTGAAATTAAATCAAATTTTAAAAAAGTCTGATTTGCCAGTCTATTCTTATTAAAAGTTGGTGTAACAACAAAAAACCTGAAAATATCTTTTGTGTTTGTGCGGTTTTGTCAAGTGTCAAGATATGATACACCACCATAAAAATGTTTGGTGGCTTAAGCCAGTTTTTTTTTCGCTTTTAAACATTCAGCTTGACACAAACCAAATAACAAAGAATATTATGAAAAGCTTTGGTGACAGGTTTTTTACCACACTGGCCCTAACAACATGTGGAACTCCCTCTCATGCTCGATAGTTTCCTCTAACTTCTAAGTCTTTGTCTACTTAAAAAAAAATCTTAAAACCTTATCAATTCTATTTGAGATAATTTAACTAATTTAGGCCCAAGGTGCAGACGACTTCTACTATTAAATTTGAACCCACTTAACTACCCAGTGGCTCTCGAGACTCCACCGATGACAGCCAAGCCGGTGTGAGCGCCTCATGGGACTCAATCAGTGAATTTTAATTTTGTAATCACTCTCTATACATTTACATTAAATTTTTAGCATAGACAGTCGACTCAACATAAGTCGATGTTGCATAAGTCGATTTTCAATCAGGTCCATCTTTTTCCTTGGCCCTCCCCAATCGGATAACAAAAATATAAGCCCATAAGTCGATTTTAGAAAAGCTCATGCTAGACCCATTGCCGTATAAATATCCAAGAGAACCTTAGGAGACGATAACCCAACCCCAGTCACCATATGAGGATTCCAGAGAACCTTAGGAGACGTTAAACAACCCTGAAAGCAGGAGACAACAAACCTAAAAGTTAAACCATACTAATATCAGTCTTTGTAATCGACAGTGCTGAAAGGTTTAAATTACAGGCGTGGCTATGCGTAACCAGAAGACTGGTTACAGCTTCCTCTCTCCCACCCCTTTCTCACCATGAAAAAACTAGGCTTGGCATGCAAGGATTAGTGGCCCAGCGTGCGCCGCACAGCCCTAGCCATCTGGCCTGTGTAGGTGGCTGTAATTCTGGAGGAATGTGCGATCTCTATCCCTATCACGCTTCAGTAATGTTAATCACAATATGACTGGTCTTGTGTATTATGGGACAAGCACTCTGTGTTCCAGATGCGTTATGCCTTACATGATTGAATCTGACTGATAGAAGCCACTCCCCCCTCTCATCCCATCTCCCCAATATGAGACTAACGTGAAACTGAAAGAATGAGAGGTTAACACGAGAGTAATGCCAGGTCCGAACACAGAGGTTAGTCTTTGTAATGTTGAGAGAGCTAGATCTAAAGAATACGCATATTGCCACTTGACTGGAAACAGCAGGCACAGAAACATCCCGTCAGAATTAAATTATCTTGAGCTGCACTGGTGAAGATCCAGTCTACCATCTAGCCTACTAAGACAATAGGAGACCTACAACTTCAAGTAAAACTTCTTGAGTTTAAACTTTAATCATTTTTAAAATGAGTTGAAATCAACAACAACAACAAATGTTCAGAGAAAATTATACAGATGAAGGCAAACACGGACCTTATGCTCAATTTTTTTAATCAAGGGAGATAACCAAACTATTGCTTCACTCGATTTTTCACTTAAATCGATCTTAGTAGTTATGTCCCCTGGAAATCGACTTAAGCAGTGTTGACTGTAATGTTTTGTATGATAGCATGCATATTTTATACATAATTGCATTGTTAGTCAAACATTTAATCTTAATGACATCTGCTGTTGTAATTGGTGCAATTTTTGTGTGTGTTTGTGTGATTGTTCTTTATTGTCAATGTTATAATGTAATTGTAGAGCGCTTTGAGCTACAAAAGACAAAAAAAAGCTACATAAATGTTATTTACTACTATAAAATAAAATTACCTATAAACAACCACTACAACAACAAAAAAGAAACCTAAACAAAATGTATTTGCACCATCTTTATTCTTGATTCATATTTCATTCATCTGTATTATAAAGCTGTGTGTTTATATACATGTAAGAAAAAAGCAATTAAAATGAAGGAAAAAAGCAATTGCTTTTTAGAACTTCTGATTAAAAGAGTTTGATCTAGTAATGAACATTAAAATCAGCATCCTTTGCATTTGCCTTTATTTCTAAATGTGTATTTGGTAGGAAGAAACTTGGTGTACACATGATGATTAAATTTAAAAAAAAAAAATGAGATGTCACAGGGTTACAGGTACAAGAAAAACATGATTTTTTAGCAACATATTTTGATATTAATTTTTCTTTGATACGTTTGGAAAATTCGAACTTTTAAAAGACACCGAGACTGAAATAACAGAAAATTTATATATTTCACATCTTAAATAAGTATTTAAAAGTTGTAACAAGCTTATGGAACAAACACTTATCAACCAAATGATATAGCTAAAATGACATTGCACATTGAAATAGACATTTGATGTTCTCTGTGTCATACATATAAGACTTGGAGAGGACAGAAAAAAAGTGTGAGACTATCAGGGTAAATTAAGCACCAGCCAGATGGTTTAAATTTTGAGTTGCCTAAAGTGTTCTAAAATTGTAACTTAGTTATGCCATTAAACTTAAAGAAGTTTTACAAATTGTTACTCTAGCTTTTTACACACTTAGATAATTTCATTTTATACAAAATAAAAAAGGGTTGATTTTTCAGCATCTTCTCATTTTCAAAGGGTTTCAAACTCAGACATAGCCTTGCAGACCTGTTCTTCATTTCAATTTACAAACCTCTGTTTTGCTTTCATTAGTAACCTTTGCCCAATTCCCTGGAGTGAGATTGGGTGTTACTGTTACCGTGCCGACCAATTAGATACTCCAAATTTTCTTATAAACAATATGTTATGCAAAAAAAAAAAATCTCTAAAAAAGAAACGTAACAAAGCAAAACTAAAAAAAAGCAACCCCCCCCCAAAAAAAAAATAAACAAAAAAAAAACAAAAAACAAAAAAACTCAAAAGGCACTCAAACACTTTATTTTGAAAGACATTGAAGCCTTTCTACATTATTATAAATGTATTTCATTAATGGCATTTTGAGGCCTTAAATTTTGTATTAGCAAACAGTTGTTGTGACTAGATATAAGCCCTGAAATATCCTTCATTAGTTCAAATTTTGATCATTATTGCAGTCCTGCCTCCAAAAGAGGAATGAAATAAATAACTTCAAGGAAAAAAATGGTTTACTCCCAAAGATTTTTATGTCAAATACCAGTACCTAAAAGCTGTAGAAGCAAATTAAAATGCTATGTAATGCTATGTAATGCTATACTTAACCCCTTCGCTGCTAACCATTTTTGCACCCTGTGTGCTAACTATAAACCTGTTATCTAGATCTAGATGTAATCACAAGATCTAATTTAGATCTAGATGTAGACCCAGATCTATACGCATAGCCTACCTGAATCATGTGAATGTTCACAATTTTGTAGGTTGTCTTAGAGCCATCTTGACAGCATAAAACACAAAGCAAAAGTGAAGACAGCAAGGACGCTGGCTGACTCAGTACAAACAACTACACACACACACACTGTGATGACCAAGGTTGGCCTATGCTGTGATAAATTTAGCTGTAACAGCCTCTAGGCCAGGCCTGAAAGCTTCTAGCATGCTCTAAGACTAAGCCCACACACAAAAAGTGGAAGTGTGTAGTAGGAGAAGCGAAAGGAACAGGGCTATAAAAAAGACGTACGTAGTACGTCCACAGCGCATATAGGTGGGCAACGTCCACAGCGCATATAGGTGGGCATTAATAGGACGTACGTGGTACGTCCACAGAGCAGCGAAGGGGTTAATATAAAAAACATTGTAAACCATGACCAATAAAACATTCAAATTTGTTTGAAACAATTGGCCGGTCTGCCTCAACTTTCTTGTAAAAACCACATTCACATCCAAAAATTATGCCACAAGAGGAATCTTTTTCATGGTAACCATGACTACTGTGCAAATACTTTCATATTAAACCTGAAGACATTGAAAGTGGGTTTTTTATGTTTGAGTATAAACAGCTTTCATCGGACTATAAGCCCTGATGAAAACTATTTTGGAAAAGCATGAAATTTTATAGCTTCTGCAATGCTCTAAAAATGACACAACACATTATTTATACTAAAAATCTCTAATAAATTTGTATGCATACAGAGGAAATGTGGTGGTTTAACTCAATGACGTTGTGTGGTAGTGGTCGACAACCAAAGTGAGCGCTAGAGTTGAGTCGTATCATATGATATAGCGGGTTATGGAATTTTTTCCCCAAAAAACTTAAGTCAAAAGGCAGTCATCCTGGTATTGTTAGACGGGGCGTCTTTTCTAGTTATTCTGCTTATTTTTTTACAAAGGTGAAAATAATAAAAAATGGCACAATTCTAGGTACTTAGCTGGCCTAGAGGGAGCGACTGGATTGAGTTAAAGCTTTTGTTTTATTAATGGAAATTAGCGTACTTTTCATAAAATGGTTAGTTTTGCGGGTGGGTGCTCCATAGCACTATAAGACTTTGTGAGATTATCAAACTTCTTGTACATCATTGAAGAAATACTCAGTCAATGACTGGTGATTTGGAAAATATTCTGTGCAATGGTTGGTTCTTTGAAAACACTGCCCCTAAAATCAGTTTCTTCCCCAAACAAAATATGAAATCCTGAATGGCCTACAAAACTGGTACAAAGCAATTAAAACAGCAGACCTACAAAACTGGTACAAAGCAATTAAAACAGCAGGCCTACATTAGGCAGGTGTCTAATACATCAGTACATCTTTTCAAACCTGATTAGAATGTGCCCACAGAGATTCTGCAATAAAGGTATATGAGGAAGAATGGTAATAATAAACTACATTAGACAAACTCATAGTAACATACAACTGCATCTTACCACTTGCAAATTTGAACCCAGCCTTAAACAACATTAAAATGATTACAGTAATACAAAGTCCATTTGAGTTAAAATGTTGGACACCAAGTTCTTGGCAGCAATACATTAAAAAATATAATTATTAGTATATAAACTTGATCTGAAGTATAGTTTGACAGACACACAAATTTTATTTCTTGGAATTTTACAGACTGAGCTTGTTTGATCTCACAGGCAGAGGACAGAGTAAACAAATGTAATTTTCATCAATAAACCTCCAAAATCAAAGTCTGATAATATGAATTTCTCATAATTTGAAGTCTTCTAAATATGAGGTTTCTTTTTTCTCTTTTGCTTTGTTAAATTTAAACTCATAATTCTAAATTCGTAAAGCTCAATTCTTTTAATTCAAAGTTTACATTGAGGCCCACAGAAATTTGTCCTTCTATTGCCAAGATGTTTTACTTCTCTAGAGCACAGGAGGCTCATGACAAACAATTACTGCACAAAATTGACCATATGCATATCACCTGAGACCATGGCTAATAAATCTGATTTTGCATTTACTCAAGCGCTGGATGAAAGAGCAAGAAGCATAGAACTGGGAATTGGCTCAGTAAATAAACCTGATTATTTGAGGATAATTCAAATCCTCTGAATTCAACCTTTTGCTGGATTCCCTAGAGATTCGATTTATGATGCTCTCACAGTATGCTATCTTACATGAAATTTAAATCCTAGAACAAATGTTTTCTTTACACACATGTGTTTAGATGCAACAACAGCCAACTAAAAAAAAATTGTTCATACTTTGAAGCAATACCATCTGTTTCTCAGAAGCACTAACTTTATCACAGAAAAAAGGTGAGGAATTCATAGGTGTAAAACACCTACATCTACTTATCTAGACAATATTACAGTTTACCTCTCTGTGACTTTCAGTGAAACTTTCATTTCTGGGTTGATACAAGAGCCTTACAACTTGATGGCGAATGAGGCACCACATGAACAGCCTTGTTCTGCATGAGGATTGTCAATGACTCTGAAGGACGATCTGATCAGTTCTTGGTAAAAGTCAATTGTGGAACCCTTCACTAGCTCAAGGGAGTCCTGATCTATCACAACTTTAACACCATCTCGTTCAAAAACTCTGAAAGTTAGTGGAAAAACAAAAGGTTAAACTGTTGGGAAAAGGTAGCAAACCTTTACTTGGTGACAAAAAAACAATTTGTAACACTGAACTTACAGCCCAGTCTTCAGACTTTGGATTTTATATTGCGATATGTATTTTTCAGCTGCTTCTTTCTGGCTTATTGTGTTTGGTGCTCTAAGTTCATTATTAAAACTGCTATGATTCACCCACTTTAAGGAAATAGATAGTAGTTGATTACTCAAATTTTTATTGGTTATCAATCACCATACATTTCTACATTACTGTTTGCTGGCTGATATACAAAATAACACACTACAAACGGACTAAACAACTAACTAAACTAACCACCTTACCTTGCCCAAGCTTGGGCAATCTTAGGGAATCTATATATACTGACCAGTCCGTGGCCTATATGGTGAAATGAAAATCTGAAGTCTAACACAACAAGTTAAGAAGGTCTGCAACGAGCCACTCTACATCTTTCTCCACCAACATCCAGAATCTAACTTTCTAGTCCTAGGTTTAAATAAGGTATATGGAAAACAACCTTTTAGAGAGTTAGACTGCCACTGACAGAGTGTTACTACATGGACATAACAGTAAACTTAGGGAAATATCATCACATCTGCTAAATGCTGGCGTTTAAGCTAACTTATGGAAACTGCTCCATAGAAGAAATTGTCTGACCGCTTGAATCGTGACTGTATAAGACAAAATCATGACTTACTACTGAAACATATTAAATGATTAATAATTCAGGGTTTAAATGTTTTTCAGTCGGTAAAGCTCCAAAATAATTATAATTACTTCTCAGTTTTATTGCACCATCATAAACATTGAATACAAATAAAACTTAAATGATCAGTTGTCAACTTTAAGTTCTGCTCTGCATATATCAGAATATCCAAGACTCACAGGTGTCCTTTTAACAGAAAGTGGCCTATTTTATAAGTCTAAATAAATCTATTATAAAAAATTTAAAAAAAAGCGTCGAAATTCTTATACCAACTAATTGATGTCATTGGAAATTACTGATAGAGAAAACCCAAGTCTAAATTCTGATATGTGTAAAAAAAAAAGCAAACATTGCACCCACAGTATCCATAACGTAGGCCTATAAGTAGAAAAAAAAGTTGGCCCAAATAAAAGTTATCTTGAGCTGCAATAACATACCTGTCTTCATCGTTAATGGTAGAATCCAATTCAAATTTGTATTGAAATCCAGAGCAGCCTCCTCCTTCAACAAACAGTCTCAAATTACTGCTGTCTGTAGCTGTGATTTCTTTTAATCTCTGCAATTAAGCAAAATCACATACAGAAACCAAAACGTTTTCATTGTTTGTGCAGATTTCCAAAAAAGTAAGTGTAGCTGCGAAATTTTGAGACTTACAAGTACAGGTATTTTGAAAGTTCTTTAAGTCTTTTTAATTTAAGACATGAAAAATTATTTTGAGATTTTTTTCATCTTGATTTATTGCATTTGGAAGAAAGGAATGAAAATTATTTCAAAGACTTCAAAAAGGATTTGGCCAGCACATCAACTAGTCTTGGAGTAAAACCTATATGTGTTTCTAGTCTGATTTCAATGATTCATGTAGGAATATGAATGAATAAATAATAGTTTTTATGTTTGCCAAGAAAAATTTGTTTAATTTTAACCCTGAGACATAAAAATGTCCATTTTTTCAAAAGGTGCAAATTTTCAAACAAGAAAAAGTAAACATTTTGGAGATTTTCAAACTCAACTCTTTTCCATAACTTTACTTAACTTTTCAAACTCCTTTCTTTGACCTGTCTTTACCCAAACATATTTTCAAATTCCACTCTTTTACAAAACTTTACTCAGACAAATTTTCGGATTCCACACTTTAACATAACTTTAGTCAAATCAATTTGAATTTAGAAGGCCATCAAGATTAATAATGCCATTAGAATATTTGATTTATCCATATCACCTAACTCTAAAAAAATAGCAGTAATATTAATAAAAATATAGGGCATATCTAAAGAATGAAAGAAAAATTTCATCTTTGATGATGAATTTAATTCACAATAATATGAGCATTCCTTTTTCTGTCTTGTTCATATGTCTCATTATCCGTCTAAATGAGTTGGATGTCTTCCAAACTCAAGGCAATGGTATTTTGAACATAGAACTTTTCTAATATATGCAAAAATTGATGTTATGAAATTGTCAATATTTTGTGGAAAGATATTAAAACTGCTTTTCATTTAAGCCAGAGCAAAAAATGGCTACAAATCTGTTAGACTTTGAAATAATGACGTAAATCTTTCAGATTTAAGCTCATTTCAGCTTTTCCTTTGGATTCTAACTCAGTTTTTTCTCAAGTTAATTGTGAAAAAGATGAATCAGTAATTCAGGACCTGTTAGAAAGTAACCTTTTGCAGTAGAGCACAACTTCTTGTCCTATAAGCCTTTTAGACAGTTGCCCTTGCTCATTGTTACTCTATAGTCTTATTGATTCCAAAGCACTAAGAGTCTCATGGAGTTTTCAGCTTTTTTTCTTTACCAACAGCCATTTAAAACCCTGTTAAAAAAGTTTTCTCAAATTTAAATTTTAGACATGGGTTGGTTGCCAAACTTATGACTTCCAGCTCTGAAAAGGACGTGAATATGGGATATATAGAACACAAATATAGGACACACTAATCTCATAAACTAATGGATAGTTCCTAGAAATTGTTTTCTTTTTAAGTTTGTGCCAATGAATGAGAAATAAATCAATCTTCATCACAGAGAGGGACTTGGTCACCCCATATCTTACAACAAAAATGACTAGCTGATCTAGAAAGACTTACCTTGACGCAAGAATCACTAATCTTCAGTCCCTCTTGCTCAGATGGCTCAGTAGCTTTAGAAGACTCTTGTGCTGAGTACAATCTACTTTGAGCCTGAACTCTCAGGGGAGTTAATATAACTTGATATGAATCATACCTACGCACATGACGGGTGACAGACCAACTGGAGCAAGAAATTAAAAAGTACATGGTGAATGGTCATGTACATACTATAAAGCATATCCTTACTAGAAAGGTAATTGCATGCTGTAAAATAAATTCAGTCTTTCCAAGAGGCGAAAAGTAAAATGATATTTTAAAAAAAAATTGGCTCAACAATGTGGTACTGGCACAAGTTAAAAACAAGATATCGTAGATTCCATGACCTGAAATTAACCCGATTGCTGAATATTTAAGTCAGAAACATACGTGAGTAAATTCTGCAGGTTTAAATGAACCACTGTGAACTCAATGAAGGACCGATCACTAGTGATTTTTTGCAGTTCAGTTTTGATATATTTAACCCTGTGGGAACAAACTTTAATTTTGCATTATATCAAACCTGTGGGAACAAACTTTAATTTTGCATTATATAAAACTGGATAATTGGAAGGCTATACATCACAAAGAAAAACTAAGTTAGTCATCAGAATAAAAAAGTTTGAAATACAAACAATTTTTTAAATATTTAAACAAACTCAAAACTTGTGTTCACGAATTTAAGTTGACAGAAACTGAAAACTAAGAGTGGTAAAAATGAAAGAAAAATAAACAGTGCTGCATTTACCATGTATAGGGGTCCCACACAATGAGTCTACATGAATATTTGTGATATGGAGTTGTCTACATCATTGGAAAGGCTTTCAAAAGCTCTTTAAAATGGTGAAAATTTTTTAAAATCATAATCTGTTTATGAGTTATAGCACTTTTAAGACAAGGAATCCAAGTGGCCTAATATTAAAAAAATGAGGAAGAAAAAAAGATTTCAAGTATTCATACCAAAATAGAAAAAAGTGCATTTACATGTTCTCAAAACGGTTAAAATTACATTTTAAACATCTTTTAAGGTCTCATATGGGGAAATGACGAGACACATCATGACGTTTCAAATTAAGCAAAAAAAATTCTGAGTAATAAATACTTTAAAATACCGGTACCAGCAAAACATGTCAACTCATTTTGTTGGGAGCGCTACAGATAAGTTAAAGTTATTTTAATAAACAATACTATAAAAATAGTTTTTTTAAGCCTGAAAAATAAACCTTCAGTCATTATATTGCAAACACATGGCTACTTTATAAATGTGCATGTTGATAAAAATAAAATGATGACTTTTTATCTATTTCAGCTGATAAAGGTGTGCTCAATGGGCATTCTCTAATTATATGAACAGCATATATATATCTTTAGCAATGGCATCTCATTTGCTGTAAAATTTTTCTTTAATTTTGACATAAATTATTTCTTTTTGTGTTTTCCTTTAAAAGAAAAACCATGCTCTTCATCAACTCCAAGGGCATTATGTTCATATTTTGAAATGTGTGACATAAAAGTGCAATAAATACATACAAACTCTGTTTTGACTTAATTTAGACCACATTTGAGAATACCAGTCACTCTGACATAACATGAGCTTACTTTTGTTAATCTTCTCTTTTTTTGAAACAAAAGATCATATCACTTCTTTTACGGTACATTACTAAATTGCAAACAAAGCTGTAATAAATCCTCTTTAAACACCATTTATTGCTAAAAATCATGATGGACAGTTTTAGAGGAAACAACGTTAAATGCCTCAGCAATATGATGCACTGAATTGCAAATCCAGATTTAAATCTAGTCTATATCTAACCAATTGTTTAGATTCGGTTCAAGACTTATAACTCAGAGCATATTTATAATTCTGTATGATCTATGTGTGTTAACATTATTTGCACAACACAAAAATGCTTTCAAAGAGCTATTCAAAAATATATCTATTGATCTCAAAGTTCTGATTTATTTTGTGAGAATGCTTCCCATTATCACAGCGAAGGCAAAGAAGTGTATTGATGACTCATTATAGAAAAAAACTTTAAAGATTTTAAGCAGGTACCTGGTATAATTAAAGGAATAACAATCATGTGAAACAAACCTGCATTTGTTAACTTTAACAGCTTTGTGAAGTATTCCTGCAATCCTGCTAGACATGTTCAAAGACGAAAATAAAATTCTAGGAAGAAAAAATACAAAAAAGAGAAACATTAATACACAAAAAATAATAAATCAGCACTATAAAAATTTGACAAACCTGTCAAGCATTTGAGTATTTTTAGTTTTATCAATAATTGTCTGGTTTGAGACCAGTGGAGTATCACTTCAGCAATACCTATTTTAAGATACATCATGAAGCTTAATATCAAGAGCCCAGTTACATAGGTTAAGCTGTGCTGTAAAGGTCCCTGCAGTTTGTGATTTGACATTAAGGGACAGAGAAATGTCTGTACGCTACATAATAGCATCACAAAGTCTGCTGCCTCTAGGGTTTAAAAGATGTTATCATTTTTCAGACATTTTACTGTATCTTGGGAATTCTTCAGTGAAAATGACTCGTATTCATTGCCGCAAGCTGTTTTAGTCAGGAACATTTTAAGAGGCACTTGCCAAAAAATCACTTTAAGTCACATGATGGACAGATAAAGTGACATCAGTTTCTATACTTGTGTTCATTTCCAGTCACCACTGTACAGCACAGCTTACTGTGCTTAATAGGGCAATAGAACTGCATTTAAAGAAGCCTCTGGCACTGATTTCGATTTTTTACCTACAGGAAATGCAAGTTTTATAGACTTCATTTTATATTGTCATGAGGTGTGAGTAGAAGCCTTTCTACTCATATACTCCTTCCAAAGCTTAACACTTAAAACTCTTCTAGAAACAGTTGGGCAGCGCATAGAAGCAGGAACTTATAATCCGAATGAAAACAAGGCTACATAGTTACAGATGCTTGTTTGAGGTGAGTTATTAGCTTTCTTCTGTAAACAACTGAACCCTGAAACACCATAAGTACATGGTAAGCATCAACAATTTATTTGCTTTCATAGCCACAACAGACAAATTTGTTTGCAATACATCAAGCTGAGTATGTATTGTATGACACCCAAAGAACCAAAAGGCAAAGTATTTATTTACAGTGCTCCCTAGATTTGTTGCCTGTTATTTTTTGTCACAATATCCCTATGCACAGTTCTAAAAAAGAACTTTTTAGGACTGATTTGATCTGCTAAAGATGCATCTAGAGAACTTGTTTTATATCGCTCTAAAGAAGCAGGTATAAGCTTAATTGATGGAAACATGTTACTCTGTGCCGGCTTTTATTGACAGAGGTTTTTTTTCCTTTTACGACTTACCAGGCCAAGAGGCCTACTTTTGAAGAATGTGTTGACCAAGAGGACTGCAGAGATCCAATTTCAGCTCCCACCCAAGAGCACTTAAGGCTAAAAAGAGTCAACAATTGGAAGAATTTGACCATCTTATAGTAACCTAGTATCACACTCACAGCAACAATTGTACTACGACCATCTTCTTAGGTACACAGTTTTGAAATTAGATCTAGATCAGGAGCTTTAACTTGCCCTGTCCCTGTTCCGTATTAATGTTTTTAAAGTCCTCCTACTACTTAAAAGGCTTGCGTGGAACATTAGCTGCACAATTACTTATTTGTCCAGAGAAGCAAAAACAGTGCCAGAAATTGGTTTCGAACATTTCTCGTCAAAAGACTCCGATGAGTCCTCTGTTGCGACATCTAAGTTTTTAACAGCAAAGAAAGCCTTATAATTTGCCAAGCTCTTTTAATTATCACAGGTGTTTGCCCTCGGACTCAGCTTATTTTCAGGGGCCTAGATAGCTCAGTTGGTAGTGGCTTCGCTCCGTGGCCAAGAGGTCGCGGGTTCGAAACACAGCCGAGCACAGTCCGGGCCCCTACTGGTTGGGTCGGTGTCAGTATAATGTGACCGGCTGAGGCTAAGTTGATTGATTGATTGATTGATTGAAATTTTTACAAGCCCAGTCCATCATTAACGATGATCTCAGGGCTTACGATCTCTTCAGGTGTAGTTTATTTCGATACTTTCATTTTGCCGACCTATCACATACATTAAAATCAAGTTTTAAAAATCCTAGATACTGTTTACAAGTTTTAAAAGTTTTCTATACATTGCTTCAGATTTTGCCATATAATCCAATCTCTTTCAGATAATCCGAAATCTGAGAGGTTTTCACCTCTCGGAATAGTGTGTGCATATTAGTTGTCTTATAATATACTGACCGCCAAAAAGAAACGCAACATCGAATCTTCAATACATATTACTGAAAACTACAAGAGATTGAATGAGACATGTGATACTTCATTTTTAAGGTTATTTATCNNTTTTCAACTTAAAATAACGCCACGTTCATCGGTGGCCTCTGAGGATGAGGATTGATTGATTGA
>BMAT01012443.1:8969-21005 GCA_019649035.1 Elysia marginata
TCTATCTATCTATCTATCTATTTATCTATGCACCTATCTATCCATCTATCTATCTATCTGTCCCTATCTATCTGTCTATCTATCTTTCCCTCCATCTATCTACATTGAAAAAGACTTTTGTGATTTACCTTACCGCAAATTATTTCCAGCTTTTTGCAATAAGCTCAAAACAAATCTGTTGAGTATGTCTTTCACACAATTCGTTGTAATTAAATGAGCTACTTAAACAATTCGAGCACTTATTTAGACTATGTGCATTGATAAGAAGAGTATCTATCTATTTATCTATCTATTTAATAATCTATGTATCTGATATCTTTTTAACTATCAGTCAATCTACCTACCTACCTAGATACCTATCTATTTATCCACATTTTCGCGGGGGATGCGCATAAAGAGCAGTGTGCATATATCAATACGTTAGGAGAAATAATTGATATTCGATTGAACGGCATTTGCTAATTTTTTAAAAATTTTAAGAGTTATGGTTCATCCCAATCTGAAGTTTGTGTGTTCGAAACTGTGATAATCTGCAAAATTTCCAATTTTTAAAAACAAATTGTTGGCTCGATCTGCCTTGCTCGGACCATTTATGGAGTTACAGTTAATTACTTTTCCTTTTTTGTGTCTTACCGATTTATCTAATTGGATACTTTTGAAAGATAAATGTTGTCAATATTTGTGCTAAAACCGCCTGTTAAAATAAATAAGACTCCTTAATTTGTTCATGTGGAAATTTTGTTTATGGGTAACGTTCATACATACAATAATGCATAATTATATTGGATATTTTAAAGTGTCCATGAATACATGCATATAGATATGTAGTGTTTAAAATTATACACGACTTTAGTTTTTGCAAAAAGAAAAAATGTAATATATTGTAAACGAAATTAAAGAAAAATGAGAGAGCCGCGGAAAACTAAAATGAACAAAGCAAAACATCGTTGAACCTGAGTGTTGTGGGATCTTAGTCTCCTTACTAGTGCAAATAATGATGGATAAAAAAGATTTGATATATCTCTCTGCTGATGATTTTGGATGTATGCGTGTCGCCACTGCTAGATGACAAGAGAAACTGCATTTAACGAGTGGGTTGGATCTTTTAGAATACTTTTAGCTTTATTTACAGCATGATCGCTGTTTTTTTTCCATTTTCTTGCGTCAGTTACTTTCTGTTTTGAGCTTTCTTTGCAATCTTCAGGTCAACCAAAAATACACACACATGTTTGCCTGCATGCTTAATCATAAAAAATGATTTTTTTCCAACGTTACGATCAAGTAAAAATCCCAAAGCATCAAAATATCGTGCGTGAGTGTGTATGTGTGTGACCCATAGAGCAAAGTACCAGGCAGACTGATGCCACTTAGTTTTGTAGTATGATGGAAAGAAATATAAGCCGTGAAGTTGGCTTTGTATGAGAATTACTAAAATACTCTTGCCTCTAGTATGATTCGAACCCCAACTTGAAGTAGCTTCGTGACCACCGCCTTACGTCTCACAGAAATTATTCATATTGCCACTTCGCTTCTGTAAAAAAAAATTCAAAGGAAAGTTTGCTAATAAACTCGTCCGGCACAGCTTGAAAGCCAGGTCACACTAACCTACATCGTTTTGCATGTCGACATAACAATTATCTAGATCTATGCCGTTTGTTTTGTTTTCAAATCTCATTCAAATTGTTACTGGAACGTTGGATAAAGTACACGATGTAACTATTAGGACTGAATATATAGAGTTCAATTCTATTCCTCGCTCAGTGAATGGAAAAAGCTAATGTTTTCTCAATTAAGCCCAGGTTTTTTATCACTCAAAAGCAAGACAGATCAAATGAATTTAATCAAATGGCATAAAAATTCGCAAACACCGTTTTGTTTAGATAAAAGAAGCTAAGTCGTATAAGATAAAATGTAAAATAAGAGACTTAAGTTTTGTTAAAAAAAAAACGCTATCGCAGTGAAATTCTGAAGTCGTGTTGTTTTTGCTTTTTTTTTTTTACGTTTCTAGGTATATCATAACCAATATTTTTGCTGTCTTAACTCTTTTATGAGAAGTAGTTAGAAAAATTATAATCAGTTAATACAATGTCACTGCCAGCCTCTACTTGTCTGCTTGTTTAAACACTGAAACCAAGTGTGATGAAATATTGGTCACATTTGACTAAAATGTGGCAGAATTACTAGAACTAGAATTTGAACACGAGCCTGTAACATAATATTAAATATTGAAACTAGCTTAAACAGGATTTGAACCTAAGCCTGTCCATAGGACTAATCTTTCTCACTAAGCGTAAGTAGGACTTAAAGTTTGAACAACCTGTTACAAGGATTAAAATATCGCATCTAGCATGAAGAGGGTTAGAATCCCACTCTGTTTCAAGGACTAAATGTCGAACCTAGCCTAACTAGGAGTACTTAAACCTTAGCCAGTCACAGGGACTAAAATGTCACAATTTGCCCAAATAAGATTTGAACCCTACCCTGTCACATGAACTGAAATCGTACCCGAGAAAGACAAAGTTCTATTTCAATCTTTTTTCCGAAATTGAGTTACAAAAGCTTTCTATGTTGTGTACAAGAGTTAAGATAAAATTGCCTTTCCTTAGGTGTTTTTTGACGCGTTCAGAAATTCTCTTTGTAGCAGAATAATGTTGTGCTTAATCTTTTAAGGCAATTATTTTTCAAGACTAGGCCTAGTCAAGATGACTTTGTGAGGTTGACATTCTCAAGCGGTGCGAAAAGTCGCAGTTAAGGTCCGTTTATAGAGAGCGCGAACGCGAACGCGGCTTTTTAGCAGCTTAGTCATTCAAGTACAGGAACGCTTAAAAACCGTCAAGAATTTGAGGTGGAGTGCATTTTGGTTTAAAAAAAAGTCGATTATTTTCAGATTTTCATTTCAGAGTCATATTCCTCAGTTCGTTTGTGTGGGATTACATACCAACCGCTTGTAGATCTATATTATTTTATTTAGAAATTTGCTGCATAAAATAATCTTCTCTGTATCTGACTCTGTCTATGCCATATTCTATTTTGAAAGTAATGCAAGAGAGTTGGTACTAGCTGATTGGTTGATACAAGACAGCCGCTGTGGCTTTCTGAAAATTCGCTCTGGGTTCAACCTCAGCGTTCGACCGCGCAAACAGATTGTTGTTCGAGTTCGCGTTCGCGCTTTATTTTAACGGTTCCTCTGTAACATGACTAAACCATTCCAGGACGAAAAACCGCGTTCTTGCCCTATTTGAACGGTTTGTATATGACATGACTTTTAAGGTAAGGTTCGTCTATACAGAGCGCGAACGCGACTTTTTAGCAGCTAAGCCATTCAAGTAGGGCGCGAACATGAACGCGGAAAACCGTCGACGGCTTTCGAGGCGGATAGCCTTTTGATTAGAAAAAAGTAATTTTTAAAATATTTTTCATTTCAGAATCATGTTTCTCAGCTTATTCTAATGCGGTTACGTACAAAACACTTGTACATTATTTCTTTACGAAAATTTTCTGTATAAAATAATCTCCTCCGTTTCCGATTCTGCTTGTGCCATGATTGCAAAATGACCAATTTATTTCTAGTTCCTGAAATGATGCAAGAGAGTTGGTAGTAGCTAATTCGTTGATACAAAAATGCGTTGCAGCGTTTTGAAAAATTTACTCTGGGGGCAATCTCGGCGGTCGACGGAGCGAACAGACATTTGTTCCCGTTCGCGCTCTCGTTCGCACTCTATTTGAACGGTTCTTCTATAACACGACTAAACCTTTCCAAGACGAAACTCCGCGTTCGCGTTCGCGCTCTGTATAAATGGACCTTTAGTGTAACTTAGATTTAAAACCGAATCAATTACAATAACCCCAAATTTTATAAAGATGAATTAAAAATTTCTCCTGCTTAAATCTTCCACGAACCAACGTAAAGTTTTTAGTATGAGGTTAAAGGATGCAATTTTAAATTTATCATCAGAGCAGGCATGCTTTTTTCACGACAGCATTTTCCCTTCTTTATCTGTAAAAAACACCAGGTTTTCCGTTTGAAGAAAAATGTATGGCTTTAGGCGATAAATGTTTCATAATGATATTACTTCAAAGGCAGTAATTTTTATTTTGAAAATTCTCTTTTTCTCCTCTTATTCTTGTAGTCTCCCTACTGATGCTGCTCTTCTTTTTCTCTTCCCTCCCCGACTTCAATGTTTGTGAGCGGTTCACTTGATCGTTTTGGCAATGTAGTGAATCAAAAACAAAAAGCTGTTTTTTGTTTGAATCGATTGACATAGGTGGTCAAACAGTTGGGTCACACTATGACTGAGATACACGGTACTCGGACCGAGATGTCCCAGGCTAGAACCCTGCCTCGTCAGGTCGACATTTAGTCCTTGAGAAAAGCTGTTAACACGCACTTTCGCGCCGCATGCAGGATTTCAATGCATACCCGTCCATGAGCTGTAAAAGATCTTATCATATGCAAGAGGGATGCGCTTTTACTGTTGCTCCTATGTGAGTTCAGAAGGTAGCTTTCTTGGCCTGTCGGGAAAAGATGAAAAGCGCCAAGAACATTTTAGTGAACAAGACTTTATATAAAAACACCATTTACTTTTACTCTGTACAATTATTGCGATGAAGAAAAATTTTTTCTCATTTGTCTTAGGGTTTATACGGGGCACAGTTTATACGCAACCTACAAAAATGGGCAGCAAACATAAGTACTTAAATAATTTTACTTAGATAATCAATAATTATAAAAAAGCAAAGGCACATATCTATGGAATCAAAGCACGAGATTTGTGAATCAAAGCCTCTTGAACAACTTGAAAATATTCCCCTGAAGGAATTACAAGGAACTTGATTTAGCAACATCAATATCTATTTATAGTTACATTCATTCGCTCTAAATTGAGCAGTTCTCATAATGGCAATCAGCCGTTTCATGCACGAATGGATTATATCAGCATCCGGCCACATCACATTTAGGATGGGATATCACAAAAAGCTCGTTTTAAACTTTTTCTTCTCGGATATAGCCGAGCATGGCCACAATTATTGTCATTTTTAAGTGCATATTCATGTCAAAAGATTATGAACTTTTCGAATCAGGAATGAGAAATCAACAAGAGTAGCGGCCCTTTTTAGTGGCGATTTCTAGTGTTGACCCCAGTCAGGTATAATCATTGTTGGTATCGTGACTAGATTCATGTGCTCACGTCTGTTTGGTAAACATTTTCAACACAATATGCGATGAAAATCATTTCAAGCCGCCGTTCCTTGATGACAATCTTAAAGATTTTTGAGCGACAGATTTATGTGAAAAATGAATCCAGCAATATCTTTACGGCAGCATAAAGTAGGAATTGAAAAATTGGTTTGTATTATACGTGGCATTGTAGCTAGAGCATGATGTGACAGTTGCAGTTTATTTGTGATCATACAATCGTGAGGTAAATGTCTTTGAATAAGGAATTTAACCACATTATCTTACGTTAGTCTTTTAAGCCCATGTTTATGCGATGCTTACATCGTATTTTTAAACATAGTAAATGGGTACGAGGCAAAATCTAGTGAGTCCATCCCTTACCGGTTGGGGTTTGAATGACCATCAGAAAGAAATTTGCAACACTCTTTCATTTAGCTTTGCAACTTGAAAAAAGTGAATGGGAAATGCTAGTCAACTGAAGGAAACTTGCCAAATATGGCAAACCAGCTGTCTTGAAGTTCCAAAACGACCTTTGTTGTTTTTTTCCATGCCTCCTTCTACTATGAGTAGAGCCTATAGCTAAAAAAAATAAGCAGAATGTTAAAAAAGAAAACTAGATCTAGTCTAAAGATGAAGTGCGAAAACAAATACTTCTTTTTGTATTCAGTTGGCTGTCTATAATGCTTTTTATTTTTGTGACAAATTTTGCGCATTTGAAACTGTCAGTTCAAACCAAAGTTGAATATGCTAAAAATAAAAATGGTTTGAATTTTCTTTTCAATTTCTACGTGTGAAAAGCTTGAAGCCGCAAAAGAGACCTGAAATTACTCATAGATTCTTATCTGTTTAGTGTGTGGGTGGTTTACAACGTAAATTCGAATGGCTCATTGAAAAAAGTGTCTACTCAATGAACGCTTCCACAGACTGTCAGAGAAAACATATAAGTCGCCTTACACTGACATTGGTAGTTACTATTGACTCAAGTAAAATAATAATAGATAAGAAAGAGCGAATGTGAATTTGTGAGAGAGAGAGAAAGAAAGAAGTGGAGAGAGAGAGAGAGAGAGAGAGAGAGAGAGAGAGAGCAGAAGAAAAACAAGGAAAGTTCTGAATGAACGGCACATAGATATAACTGAGGTGACAATGCGAGGAAGCAATACACCGGAAGACTGGAGTGTCAGAGATTCCTGGCTTGGAGAAGTCAGTGAATTGCCCGGCTGTCAAAGGTGTACAAGGGTTTCGAGCAAGTTGAAGATTGATATTCTAAGCCTGCAACTTTTGAAAAACAAAAAGCTTTTGACAAGGTCAGAACCTTAACAAAAACGACATGGTTTTCTACTTTAGACTTGGTACAAAATAGGAAGTGAAGACAATTTTTTTTCCAATTTGAAAATCTTCTTTAAGATATACTGTGTCTTTGTTAATATAAATAATACGGAGAAATAACAACAAATTTTACCTAATTAACATCAGGACATGGAACTTAAACATTCCATCAATTTGATTCAAAAAAAAGTAGCTGGACATTTTAATGATTTGGACCTTCTATGCATTGTTACCGTATTCTACTTATTCTTAGGTTTTTTTTATAAAGGAGCAGCGTGGAGGAGTGGTTAGCGCGTCGGACTCGAGATCTGAAGGTCGCAGGTTCGATTCCCAATTCTGCGCATTTCAATCTTTTTTGGAACTTAAAGAGGCGTTAAAAGTATAGTTTCTCTAAGGCTGGGTTTTTTATATTTAACATGGAGCAGTACAAATCATAAATACAGACGTTAAGGGTTGCAAAATATTTTTCTTTCAAAAAGTAGTAATACGAGATAGGGGGACGGGGGGGCACACATAATCAGAGAGAATGAGATAGAGGGAGTTAGGGAGAGAGAAAGAGGAAAGTGAGAGAGAGAGAGGGGGGTAGAGTGAATGAGAGAGTAATGACCACTAAATATAACGCCGAAAGACCACGAGTAGAGTCTGTACAGGTCCGCACTAGATAACCCTTGATCAAGACCTAGGCTACCTTTCTAGTAGTCGAGTTTAGCACTTAAGTTGATCTTGGGGACGTCATTGTCATAAAACGAGGTCTGTGGCCCTGGGGGCGTGATCTACCGTTATCCAGTAGATACGGATATTTTGCAATCGCGAGTTCTCTGGAACAGTATTTAGTACTTTAACTCTACGGTCAACCCAACACTTTATTTAATTTTTAAACAAAAGCAAGGCGTGGTTCTCTAATTTACAAAACCCTATTGAATAACGTTACCCCAAACTATGCGTCCGAGTATGTCAAGAATTTTGAACCGGAACGGATTTAGCTATACACTGATTTCCGCTTACTGGTCACGGTTTGACCTTTCACAAAAGACGTCATCAGATTATCAATGGGAATTGGGATTATAAAAAAGTGAAGATATGAAGGATGTATCGCGACTGAAATGTTTCGTAACCATGGCTATCAAAATACAGGGTATACATTGAAGGACTAACCAATGATAATATAGATAACAGTTCGGGAATTCACTTACACACTTTTACCTTTATCTCTGCCGTGTCGTAGCAGTGTTAACATCTGACTGGGGACATCGAAACATCTTGTCAATATTATATATTGATACGCTTTAACTGCTGTTCTCCTGTGAGTTTATAAGGTATTTCAGTTGGTGATGTTCTAGAGGGTACCCTTCTAAATCGCTTGAACATTTAAAAGGATTAGGCGCTATATAAAAATGCTCTCTCACCGTCTCTCTCTCTAAAAATAAACTGACCCGGAACTGCATTTGGTTTTCAAACGGCATGACTTTGATGGCATTAGAAAAGTTCCTCGATTATAGGTTCCTCGGTAGATCTAGACCTCCCTAATAATTATAACAATTATGATTTTATCACAAACCGACAAAGCAAGATAATACGATTAGAAACAGGATACCACTCTATATTTATTTCACCTTCCAGGTTCTCTTATCTGTTTAAAATTTAAGATCGGACAAGAACTGAAAATATTTCTTGATATTATTATTATTATTATTATTATTATTATTATTATTATTATTGTTATTATTGTCATTATTATTATTATTGTTGTTGTTGTTATTATTATTATTATTATTATTATTATTATTATTATTTTTATGAATTTGAACTTTTTTCATATTATTTCGAAAAGTGAGTATTTGCCAGTCGACTATGGCGCCCTTTAAACCGCTTTGTTTGGAATCGAACTCAGCTCTTTTATCTGCGAGAGACGCCCGAAAGAAATCGGGAAAGGGGCGTGATTCAAACGGTTTTAGTCCCATAAACTTCACACAGATTAAAGAGTCACTGGTCCTCTCCTTCTCCAAGTATTCCACTTCGATATCGATGTATTTTTTTCAGCGTAACAGCAGCGAATAAATACCCACTCGAAAGAAATCAACGTGAAGATGTGCAAACTGTTTGTTCAAATCACAGGTGATGTCATTTTTTGTCTCGACAGCCATGCCGCCCAAATGCTGCTTAAGGGTCCAAAATTGTGAAAGTCAGAGGGTGCCAGGTCTGGACTATAGGCAGGATGAGGAAGAATTTTCCAGCCGTAACGATGCAGTCATTGCTGTGTTAGATTTGCAGAATGTGGGGTCGCATTATCATGGTGAAGCACATCAACCCATCTCAAGAATCCACGTGTTTTGCGACGAATTGTATTTCTGACTCTGAGGCAGTCTAGAGTGCTGTAGCAACATACTGTACCTATGGCAAATTTTCTAAGAATACTACTTACACCTCTCGCAACCTAGAGCACGATATTCTTCACTTTGGCTGCTGACCTCGCCACTTCCAACTTTTCGATGACGGGCGATGATGGATGTTTCCAAGTCATAGAGTTAAACGTTGTCTCTGAGGTAATCAGGTGGACCCGAGTTTTATCAGCAATAACCAGATTGTCAAAGAGTTTACTGTTTACTTGAAAGTCCTCACCTACCACTTCACCAATATGTGTCTCATCCCCATCTCCATTGTCTTGTTGGCATCGCTGCAGAAGGTGTGAAATTTCATTCATTTAAATCCGGTGATCCTGCTCTAACACTTTGCATCCTATCTTGATGACAATTTCCGATATCCCAAAGTGTCATGTATTCTTGTAATGCCGAGTTTCCAGACGACTGTTGAGCTCGTCGACACGAGATGTGTTCCCATCTAGGCCGCTATAGGACGGTGGCTTAGGTTCTCATTGGGGGGCATAGATAGCTCAGTTGGTAGTGGCTTCGCTCTGTGGCCAAGAGGTCGTGGGTTCGAAACACAGCCGAGCACAGTCCAGGCCCCTACTGGTTGGGTCTGTGTCAGTATAATGTGACCGGCTGAGGCTAAGTCATGGTATCCCCGCTAGTCTCTGGGTGGCAGCCCGTAAATTGTCATTGGGACCCAAGCCCTGAGAGCACCTTTGGAGTGGAATTGGGCTTGTAAAAATACCCTTCAATCAATCATTAGGTTCTAATTGGACGATGTTTTAAGGTGACCAGACTTTGGCTCATCATCTAGACTTGTTGGGCCTTTCCAAACCAAGTACACCATTGATAAACTGAAGATCTTGACATAGCAGCCTCATCATAATTTCATTTCTTCTATTCGTTTGTGAATTTTGAAAGATTTTCTTCCTAAAAATTAACGTGAAATCTAACTTTGACCAGTCCTTAATGAGAGTAGATCTTGGATTCATTACTGTTTAATACATGTAATGCATTCATCAATGTCGCGAAAACTTTGCATCAAAAAGATAATTGATTATGCTTGTGTTTCCCGTATATAAAATGAAGAATTATGAGTGGGTTCACAACTTACGCTTCTTTTCCGTTTTCCTTTCGGGTGTTCCTCGTAACTATGTCTGTTGGGTCATTTTTTTAATTTC
Organism: Elysia marginata; assembly: GCA_019649035.1. NCBI lineage: Eukaryota > Metazoa > Mollusca > Gastropoda > Plakobranchidae > Elysia > Elysia marginata. The sequence continues at coordinate 19,022 of BMAT01012443.1, forward strand.
AGTAAAAAAAAAATATCGCTGAGCTCTAGCATTGTACGCGTGTTTACTTTTTTTAAAATTTTGTTAAACTGTTCTTTGGTATCGAAGCTACATAATTTGCTTCCCGATTTAATTAAGGGCTAATGTAAAAGTTTTATAAATGAAACTCGGCCTTAATTGTAACTTGTACGTTAACTTTGGGGTATAAACTAATTAAAAATGTTTACTCTGGAGTCTAAGCGCGGGTTGTCTTTATGAAATTGGTTCAATCGATCGTCACTATTGCATACTTTACTGTTTACAGCATGATTAATTCTTCAGGTTACGTTCAAATTAATAAAGTGTGACGATATATTGAAAACTACTCAATGGCTAGCAAGAGCTATAGTTGACATAAATTGCAATTTTAACTGCCAAAATACACACTAAACCGACATCTGCCCTCACCAATACTGGGTTGAGATTTTAGGATAATCATAAAAATTTGGGTCCAAAGACAGGGAACTATCAAGTTATTCTTTTTGCGTTATTAAATTCTTGAAATTTACCTAAAATACTTGCATTTCTCTCTCTCTTTCTCTCTCTCTCTCTCTCTCTCTCTCTCTCTCTCTCTCGCTCTCTCTCTCTCTCTTTCTCTCTCTCTCGCTCTCTCTCGCTCTCTCTTTCTCTCTCTCTCTCTCTCTGTCTCTTTCTGTGCAATAAGAACTTGATGTAAGCACAGACAAACGTGATAATACTATCCAGATTCGTGTATTTGATAGAGAAATAAGCTGCATGTTCGCGCCGCTCTTTTGTAACTTTTTTGTCTCTTGAGGTCTATTTTCTTTTGTCTCTTTCTTTAGCCTGTCTTTATCTTTCTATATGCATGTTTGTACCTTTCTCTGGCTCTGTATCTCTCTTTTTCTCTCTACCGGTCGCCCCTATTATGTCTTATATCTACTATGGTATTGATTCTACCCGATGAATTTTTCCATCTACCCAGTTTATACTTTTGAAGGTTAGAGCAGCCCACAGCAACTCGCAGTCAGTGCATTAACCTAGTCTGGACATGGCGGTATCTGCCTGATAACGGTGAATTGAATGCTAGTGTACACTTGACCAGTAAAGATCGCCCCTATAATGATACGAGAATTGTGCATAATATTGATACCCATTGACAAGTTTTATCTCGATAGGGGTTTACTATTGATAACCAGTAGGCTCTTATTTTGACAGGTCGGGATTTTAACGAAACCATCTAGAACATTCCATTGGCTACGTCCAGTGCTAAGTTAGACATGTTGTGTCTTGATGCCAAATCTAAGCTTCATGTTGTGCATGGTTATGCATGTTTCTGGATGAAAACCTGTGGATCTTAAAAATCTCTCAAAGATTTGGATTATAGACCTTGAAGTGGAAGCCAATCGAATAGCGTGTCTTGAAATATGCTTGGAGGAAAACCAATCTGGGAACTAGTAGAAACAGAGGAGCGGTAAAACTAAACGATATTACAGAAGAGAAATCTTGTCTGGCGACCAGTGGGAAATTTGAATGTCAGATGTGGGAAATTTAAATTTGAGAAAACTCCTTTTAGGAGTGAATTGTTCCTGTTTTTCTTTCCATATATCATTTTAATCAAAGGAAGTTGCAACATCTTTCCATTTAACTTTATCCAGTTATTGCCGTTTTGACGCTCTGAAAAACTATCATTGTTGTTATTGTTTTTAACTATCATTATTATTATCATCATTAATTTGATTATTGTTATTATTCTATTATTGTTTTATTACTTTTTCAGTATCATTTCATTATTGTTAATATTATTATTATTATTATTATTATTATTATTATTATTATTATTATTATTATTATTACTATTATTGTTATTGTTATTATTAAATATCCTTGTCCCTTACTCAAGATATTAGCGCATTGTATGTAAAAGTTCCATTCCGAATCAATAAAACTTGCTCAGGTCATGAGACCAAATGTCATTGGTTGGAAGAATGCTTACACAAAATGTCAT
>BMAT01012443.1:46528-56582 GCA_019649035.1 Elysia marginata
TACTACTACTAGTACTACTGCTATCTGCTGGTGTAATTAAGAAGATAATTAATTAGCAATTTAGAGAATGTAAATAACGTAATGAGTAATGTAGATCTGGAAATAGCCTACATTCCACGTTTGTATTTATCACTGGTTTTCTTCTTTGCATGTTCCGCCCGTAGGCCTATCAATTTGATCGGCCAAACGACTCTCGCGAAGCAGTACATTGAGTTTAGCCGTTCCATGAAACCAATGTTAATACAGAATTTTAAGTTCGCATAATGATAGATACTAGCAAATTACCCCATCTACGAACGGTAGATAATTTATAATTAAAACAACAGGATTTTGACAGGGTTTTCAGTAGAACCTCATTATTGTTTGGTTGTTTTAGCTCTAACATAAGTTTTCTTCTTCCTCTTTTTTTTTGTTCTCGGTCGAGTATGGCTATCTTTCAGTTCAACTTCAAGTATGAGAAAAGCACTACCTACCTACCTACTCGCCATACACATGATTGTCTAACCGCAGCTGTACAAAAAACTATGATCCAAAAGGTGTCGGGATTGCTAGCACATACATCGAGTCTAGTTACTGTGGATATTAATAATTGGTTAATTTATTGACATTGTGTGACTTAACATCAAACCGCATGCAAAATGTGCGACGATTTTAAATCTGAGCTCACTTGATTTTGAGGAAAAATGTTTTTTTTTAGCTCCGCCTGCCTTCAAGCAGCTTTCGCAAGGAAAACTTTTCGCATGCTAAATTGGCAGCTAAAAACGTAATGATTAAAAAAAACCGTTACTAAAAAATGGCTATAGTCTTGTTTAGTTTATAGACCCAGCCAGTGCAACACGCAGTGCACAGTTAATCCTATTTTAGCGAGGACGAACCATCTGTATTGATAAGCAGAGCATGCTGATGCACTGCAGTTACCTTATCTTTAGGCAGCTTCCAAGTGACCTTTTACGTAAACCAAGTCAAGAGAGAGTTAACCGCTAAACAACTCACTACAGCAGACGAAATCCAGGAAGTTCACTTCCGTTTTGTATTTCTTTTTGTTTCTCTTCTTTTGGCTAATGCTGGATAACCCCGATAACTTTACATAGCCAGACGGCAGACACAGCCGTTTAACTCTCATTAACTTCTTTCAGGTTACTTTTTCCAGAGCGCTATATGATATGTAGATATCTAGCTGTCAAATCGTTATGATAAACGGTAATTCTCTTATCATCGACTTTTGTTTATAAATTAATGCACCACTAATCCATCGTCAGGTGAAGGATAACTGCGTCAATTGGTCTCCTGCTCATATAACATAGTTTAAGTAAAAAACGAATGGGTGATTTATGCAATGGCTTTTTCGTTTTATTCGATGTGCTCCTATGCAGTTAATTCTATTTTAAAGCTTTTTTGTTTATATGGCCAGTGCGACATTGAAGATGTTTTATTCTCGATTTACCCATTTTATCCCAGACTATCAGTAAACTGCCTACATTTTCACACTAAAGCAATTTATGGTATGAAAAATAGAATTTCTTTTTCTTTTCTTGGAGTGTTCGAGATATATGGGGCAAGAATTTATTCTAACTCTTTCTCTTCATTTATGTCTGTCTGTCTGTCTCTCTCTGTCTCTGTCTCTGTCTCTCTCTCTACCTTTACCGATTCCTTCCTAATTCTCTCCCATACTCACACAATCTTACTCGCTTACCGATCTCCTCTTTCCCTTCCTTTCCTCTAGACCTCGGTTGTTGTTGGTTTTTTTTTGGTTAATTCTGTAAGTTTCTGTAAGTTGTTCTGTAGATTAAACAATCATACAACAGAGACACAGATGTCAGTAGATGTATGTAATAATCAATCAGGACAACGCATTGGCTTATCATTGTATACCTGGAGGAAATCTAGATACATATTATTCTTTTACACGTCTTCTTCGGCAGGTTCAAGTGACACGAAAAACCTTTCGAGAATATTAATTGTCAATTTGTGTATGGAAAGAAAGGGCTGTACTAAATATACCTGTCAATTATCATAACCAGGGCTTCATGAACTACATCCGATAGCGCAATACTTTGAATCACTGCTTTACATTATTATCACTACAGCTATTATCACCACTACTTCTACTGCTGTACTGCTACTACTACTACTACTACCACCACCACCACTACTACTACTACTACTACTACTACTACTACTACTGCTACTACTACTACTACTACTACTACTACTACTACTACTACTACTACTACTACTACTACTTCTACTACTACTCTTACTAATGCTGCTGTTGTTGCTACTACAACAAATTTCACAACCACTCCTTTCGTTGCTACCTCAAGGAAATGTCACTGATAAACACGCAATTTTTTATAAGTGTTTCCCCGAAAGCTTTTTATAGGTATCCTGAATCTGCACAGGGAAAAAAGGTATCCTGAATCTGTTTAAGGTAACTTATCGTTGGACTTTGACACAGTCCCTTGCTCTAAAAGCTTGAATTAGTCCATGGACTACTTGTGATTATTGTAGTTGCCTAATAGTTCATGGTTCTGAGCAGATATCATCTGGTTATGCACATTTGAGATGTTCTTTTAAAAAGATGCTGGTGTTGGTTTTCTATGAAAAAATGTTTCTCTTCCGGCTAGGCATAGCAAGTGGTCAAGCAGAATATCTTAGGCGACAGAATTACACATGAGCTTAAGCAGGTCTCGTTTAATGAATTTGATATGTATAATTATTAATAGTCTGATTATTGCTGTGAAGTAACACTAAGAAAGCTATCAGTTTGAATAAAACTGAACTAAAAGCCTAGCGAAAGAGGTTTTCTTTATAATCTACTAGCCAAAGCTAGACTGATTGCAAAAATTTGCGCTTTATCTAGCATACGGCTGGAGCTACAAAAGTTATTTCTGATGTCCTTGAAATGCATTCTACTCACTGAAGTCTAGCCTTTCGTTAACGCCACATGATTGTTCAGTCTTAGCAAAAGTAAAGAAATCAAAGAGTCTCTAGCTTTTATGGGCAAAAGTAAGGACTTGCCACACATCTTGTTGGTTAAAGACGTGAGATTTTCTTCTCTCTTCTATCATTTTATGTTATACTTTGAACATTTTATAGAGCTTTTTCTTCTCTCTCTCTTTCTGTCTCTTTCTCTATCTCTCTCTGTCTCTGTCTCTCTCTCTTTCTCTCTCTCTCTATTTCTCTTTCACTCTTAAACTTTTTAAACCAAATTTAAAAACGGTTATAAAAGCATTCCAGGAATTGCGACTCTCGCTGCAACTGAACTGCCCTTGAATATTACTTGCATGTTATCATATAATCGTGTGACTTGTTTTTTTTTCCTTTCCCTCTAATCATTTTCCGCACTCCCAGAATAATTGCCTGTGAATCACTCTACGTTTATCTGTCGTCCCTCACAGATAACATAGACGGATACCGCTTCGCAAACAGTTCTGTCTCCTCTTTGCTCTGGTTTAGGGCAACATCTCTGCAATCACCGTGAGAACTGGCTCTGAATCAAGTACAACGCTCGTAGTATCCTCCTCATCTTAGCTTCACACATTCCTCATTGGGAAATTGCACAATGGATAGAAGGCCGGATTTCTTTTCCCAATAACTTCCTATGTGCTAAAGTGAAGAATTAGTCAGCATTTTAATAACAGCTTTTCAGTGTTGTGTGTTTTGATAATGATTTTCAGCCTTCATTATTTCCTTTTGAACTTCGGTGATACCTTGAAATTGTGTAAGTAGCTGGCTAAAGAAACCGTGTAATACCGTTTTATATTAATATTTCAATATTAATTGCTAACATCTAGTTTTCTGAACAAATAGGTGTAATAATGTATAAAATGTGTCTCTGTTTTAAACTTAGTTCTATTCTATAGAGAGGCATATATTGCAGCCACGCACAATTATGCGCCAGTGTCCTATGTGCACATTTTCGAGATCTGGATCTAGTCTCCCAAGTTGTATCATTGTTAGAGAATACCACTTGAGACAACAACAGTGTGCTCATTGTGCTTCAGCTCACAGAAAAGCTAAATTAGCGAGTCACACATGCCAACACAGTTTGATTGATAGGAGTTTGGAGACATCAATAGTATCCACATATACAAGGACCGGAACTATATCAAACTCTGCTACTTTAAGCTTTATACTTCCATGGGGATCTAAACAGAAAGGTCGGTCTTCCATACGTAGACCTTCATCGTTGCGTTTCATTTTATCGACAATTGCTGCTCTTACCATTTTGTCCTCATCAGTGTTCAACGTGCAGTCGGCAGCGGCTCAGGCACACTCATTGATCCCTGTTCGGGTATCCCCAATCACCAGCACATCTCCGTCAAATTTAACACACAATGTAACCTCGTCCAAGATCCACTGTGCCATTGGACTGCTCGTCCCTGCCGTGTCTCATAACTACACGGCAGCTTCCTCTGCCAATGACGGCCTGACTGATTATCGAAAGCAAGGCATTCACTGGTACTCCAAGGATGTTGTAGATATAGTGCAAGAGGCCCTGGACGAAGCCGTGCGAGTTTTTCAAGCGGGCCACGAATCGGATGACGCGGCCAAAAAGAAAGGTTCTGAGGGCAATGACTTCAGGAAAGGTCGAGGTCAAGGTCTAGTCTGTAATGTGAAGGTCGAGTGGCGCGATGGAGGCTGGTGCGACGAGAAATCGGCGCTGGGTCAAGCTGTAGGCCTACACATAGGGCAAGACGTACAGGCGTTTGTAGGACCTCCATGTCATAACTGTGAGTACTGTAATAATATTATGCTTTTGCTCGTTCACTTTCTTTCATATCTTAATTTTCATATTACAGGTGGAGACTTTTTATTATGGATGCAGAGTGGAGAATGAAGCTGGGTTTCTAAACTTAAATTATAAACCACCATCGCATATGACATTTCAAGGATGGATGTGTTAACCTGCTGAGATCTGTTTTTGCTTTTTCATGGTAACACGAGGAACGCTGTAGGTGGTGAGTTGATATAGGGACAGAATTTGTTTCGAAGTCTCCGGTTGAGAAACCTTGGCGTGGCTTTAGTATGACATAAGCGTCTGGAAAATCGCTCACTTTGTTCGTTCTTATAACGTTTTGTCCCTCTGGGTTTTAGTTTTCCTTTCTCTCGCCAATTCAATGTATTTACTTTGTTCGTTCTTATATTGTTCTTATAACGTTTTGCCGCTTTATTCACAGTTGGTGTTACTAAACTTGTCTGTCTTGATCGTAACTAACGAAATGAATAAGCAAGTCTTGGAAATATCTCGAGTTCAGTGCGAATGAGTCGGGTGTCGGACAGTTTAACATCAGAAAACCTTTGTTGAAACGTAGCAGACGTGACTTAAAAGTTTCGCCTCGTTTGACACTGATTCCAAACTAAGCATTCCAGATATAAATATTATGCACAGAATGAAAGCTTAGGGTGCTTAATGAAGCCACGTTTAATTGTCTAAATACTTAACGAGTTTGTCAACAACTGAGCGCTAACGGTGAAAAACTAAGCTGGTTTTTCTCTGCACCGCCTAGGCACACCAGCCTCAACTTCATCGTCAGCAGATTCCATTCCAATTGTTGTGGGCAAAGTGAATTAAGTCCGATGGAACTATATCTAGAGGACGAGGTAGGTTCTTCTGAAATCTCAGTCGAACTGCGGCATTTTGAGTCTTTCAACTGGTTTGGTGGCGAATGTTGTCATGATGATGAATGGCATGATTGCCTCATATCCGATGAACAATGCACCCAATCCCAAAAAAATGTCGAGGACTTCATCACATCTCATTGTTTAGTATAACATTGACAGTTTTCACGAAAGATTTAGACCATTTACACCTGATCTTTAGCATCTGTCGTAGTGACGGGTCAACTAAAGCGAGTTTGGTCTTGCAGACCTGCTCTAACCGGCTCGTCACCTCTCCATCTTTTCGTCCATTTTCTTACTGTGCTTACAACTACACAAGCATCTATGTAGAATCTACATGCGCCATGGAATATCAACGAGTGACGTAACTCCTGCATTCAGGAACTTAGTTACGGCGCATTACTCCAAAATAAGTTCTTTGTTCGGCACCATTTAGTCGCCGACATATTACCATAACGACTATACATGATGTTTTGAGCACTAGAACACGGATATGAAGTCATAGCTGCATGTTGGTAAAAGAGCATACTGGGGAAACTTCTTGCATAATTTGATGGAGACATTTCAATTAATGAAGAAAATATCGCACAAAGTTTTCAGTCAAATCTCGTAAAAACAAGTTTTAGTATCTTCCCACAAAGTTTTGATAATTCTAGGGCACTTTAAACGCTTGGAAGGTCAGAAAATGCATCATATTGTTCAAAATATCAACGCCTTGTTATGTAAAAAATGCGACATCCGACTCATTCAGGCTAAGTTCGAAACAAGTTTGAACAAAGTTGGGCACGAATGTTCTACATGTTTATCTTCTTGAAACAAAGTAGGTCTCATAAGTTAATTGGCCGGTCGAAGCAAATTTTAATATAAAAAAGTTGTTTTCAAATTTGAAACACCTACTCGCGATTAGGCCAGTGTAAGTCTTGGTGTACGCGAATTTTTACTAAGATTTGAGAAATTCGTGTTAATTCCATGTAAAGGGCAGCATATTTATTGACATTGGTCGAGATGGTTGGTATTTTAAGTCTAGAACAAGGTGGCGCTCTTTTATAACGTGAAATACATTGTCTAGATGAAGACTTTAGCCCTTGCTGTAAATACTTTGAATCGGCGAGAGAAAGAAAAACTAAAACGCAGAGGGATAAAAACGAAAAGAACTCTTTTCAGAGAGCTAGAGACAGACTGAGAAAGAGAGATTGCATACAAAACCAGTGACATATTTAGTGGCAAAAGAGACATAGAAATTCATACACAGGCACAACTATTAATTTTCATGCCACTCTGCAATGTTGCGAGGTGCTTCCTGCGGGTCAGTAAAAATGTTTACATCTTTAACTCACCGAGGAACACGTATGACAAACATGACCTAACGTGTGACGAAGATCTTTTAAAGCCTTGTAGTATTTTAACTATTGAAACGAACCTGTGGCCGACATCGATTTTTGGCTGTGCCAGGTTGATCTTTCCTAACCTTACCAAGGAGGTAAATCGGTGCACAAAGAAAAAAGAGAGACCGAAAGGAAAATTAGCAGATAGAAAAATACATAAATAGACATATAGCTAGCTAGCTATTTTGCTGTAGGTTGAGTTTTTTGTTGCTACTAGACTCTCCCCAAATTTTTCTTCCAAGAAACGCAAACGGCCAAGAGCATCACAGATTCTACTGCGTTTGTCCTATGGCAACTGTACACTGACGCTCAGATGAATGGGAATTAGTTTTATCTCTGAAGTTATGGAAGCAATGCTTAAAATGTTATGATATGACATCTGGAGTGTTAGCGCGTGCTAGTGAAAAACCCAACGTAGTGGCGTAGCCGATAGTTCTGATCTTCACAGATAGCATGATGATAGCGACCGCTTATCGAATGCGATCACTCGATGAGAGGACATATCCGCTGGCCTCTATCGACACAGCGAAAACTCTCAACTAAACCTGAGGCAAGAAGGTTAAATCAGGCACGAGTCTGTGTTTTTGTTTCATGTTGAGATATCAACATTTTCTACTTGTCACTTTGTATCTTACATCCTTCAAGGCGTTTAAATCTTTACCGCTATCTTTCTACATTCTGGAATATGTTATTTAATTTAAAAGAAAATAAAGTAGGGATTTATTGTTAATAAATTATACTTAAATGGCTCGACCTCAAATCTATACTGAGCGATTTATTCCCGATTGACTCTGTCTCACAAAAATACATGCGGCATTGATAGTAACCAGTGTTGTGATCTGATCTACCCCGGTGTTATATCAATGTCGCAGGCGCAAACCTAAAACTTATATCGCTGCTAGCTAGCACTAGTTTTTGTTGCTTGGTTTGTTTTTTTTTTGTTTTGTTTTGTTTTTGTAGACTAGATGACATTTTACAAACAAATGTTGGCCTAGCTAGGTGCGCCAGAAGTATGCGAGGAATTTCAAGAGGCAACTTGATTTCCTAGAGAAAAAAGTTATGGACAAGTTGATAATTATGTGTGCATTGAAGTCAAATTAACGTTTATTTATGTGCATGGCATGTAAAGGAACGAATCTGTCAATTCTTTATAATGCAAACATTTCTAAAAAATTATGGAAATTTAACAAAAAATACTTAACTATTTTTTAATGAAACACTTCATTTTGACTTGAAATCGTCTTAATTTGGCTTTGGCTGTGGCAAACTAAACAACATCGTTTATTTTTCATTGGGAGGAAAGAGACTTACGCCTAAATTTTACTTCTCAGTCCAATCTCGAGTAAAGTGTAAGTTAAGGCCGAAATTCTAGACTAGCGAAACCTCATGAATCCGGCGTTGGCCTAAAATAGACTTTCGACTCTAGGTAGTCTATTTTTGCGTAAATCATGACTTTCGCTGCAAAGGATAGAAACTTAGCTTTCGGATCTGAATGTCAGAGTTCGATTTCTGGTTTAACAACCTTGACCTTTTCTCACATGACCCAGGAGGTCAAATGGGTACCCGGCTACAGGATACCCATAGGAACACGCAATGAAAGTTGGTGGTCTTGCTTTAAAAACATTCTTTTGGTTTCTGTGGTAGTTAACATATCCATAGAAATTTCCGTTTCCATGAGTCGACCACTTCATCTGGTACCCTCTTCTGGTGCCCTTTAGCTGTATTTCACAAATGTAAGCCTCTTTTTTAGACAACACAATATTTGTTTAACTTATCTTTTATATAGACGTATTAGATAAACGGGACTAATCAAATGAAAACTCAGGCCAAAAATTTTTTCGGTGGTTCAAATATCATAACCTACTCTGTGGAAGATTTTGGGGGTAAAGCGACGCCCCGTCTGTTACAGCTGCTCTTCTTGAAGTTAAAGGCACTTGAAGTAAGCAACAGTGAGCACCTCAGAGCAATGCGTTGATAAAAAGTATCTTTTTCTTATATTTGCTTTGTATAAACTATTAACTTATTTACAATATTCGCAAAGTATAGAACATGCAAATAACAGGTTATAGATACAAGAGTGGGTCAACTTCTCACCAATAGAAACGCAAGTCTTCCCACTACAATACGATCAATGAAAGGCTGTTTGTGGTCCTTATTTTTGTACACATCTGAACCGTGGACATTCTTGAGAGCCTTATAGAAAAGAAAAGATGCATTGGAGATTTGGAGGAACAGATAAATGGGCTGAACATCAAGGACCGATAGAATGACGAATGAAGTGTTTATTCATGGCATGGGTGTTGAAAAAAAACCAGAACTGCTACCAATACCACAAAAATAAGATGGCATATTGTGGCCATGTCTGTCGCTACAATAATACTCAAAACAGAATCCTGAAAAGGGTCGTTGATGAAAGACGCGTAAAGAGGACTATGAGCGCCAAACGTGAATCGAAAATGTAAAAAAAAACTTGATTTCCAAAGCGCAGATGTATCAGTGATATTAACATGCTTTGAACAGACAAAACTGCAAACTACGAGTTTAGATCTACTCGCATTACCCCAGAGAAGATAAGCTTATATAAAAATACAAACAAAATATTTTGTTTGGTCATATTTTAGATATACATGTGCTTGTGAAACGTGAACACTCTCAAAAGCCTCAAAGATAGTACAAGAATGCTATTGAAGTGTAGATGTACAGACAAAGAGGCCAAATATCATGAAACAATTATTCACTGAAGAGTGAAGCGGTTAGGCATGGTATGGTCGTCCAAATATCAGAACTTGTCTCAACAACTGGGATGACATATTATGGCAAAATCTGCCGCCACAAAAACAGCACCGAAAAGTGAATATTAGAAGGAAAGGTTAAGAGAATGCTACGGAGGACGAAAACGCCAGACATGGATCGAAAAAATTGTATCAAAGAAATGTTTGAATTGAAGATGAATTAGTGCTGCAAGTTTGCTTTGAATAGAGATGATTTGAAAACGACGGCCAGCTTCATGTAAGAGACACCACCACTCCTCTCCATTCTTTCTC